>JAHBCN010023305.1:0-12717 GCA_019359885.1 Listronotus oregonensis | reverse complement strand
AATCTCTCACTTAGCCTTTTGCTTGAATCCCTAGTTATATTACTTATTTCAGCTTGCAGAGATTCCTTACTGTTGCACAGGGGTCTCCAAATTTCCCCACCTTAGGGCCATACTAATTCCCCCAGTAAGTTCCGGGGCCAAAACCATATTATCATTGTTGCCGGTGGTAAGGGAAATAGTCCACTGATGAAAAAAAAGTCGAAAAAGTACACAACTTTAAAAAAAAGGCTGCAAATCGGACTAAAGTCCAAAAAACGGCAACACTGCATATTATTAATTTTCCTGTCATTTTTTTAATTTCTAGATTAGTCGTAGAGTACGAGCCATGAGGAGTAACGTGACACGACATCTGGTGGACAAAGCGGAAATAGGTAGTACCTTCTATCGCTAACAGATGGCGCTAATAGCACGTACAGAATAATCTCGTTGGTTCAAAAGTTCTGGTGTTTCCACTCACTTCTAGGGGGATAATTGGAATAAAAAAGAAGGCTAGTGGGCAACCACAAGTCAGTTCCTATGACACTGTTGTTAAATAAAATATTGCATACCTCCTTAAAACGTGTTTGTGCGTGTTTAAGTTTAAGACATCTTTATAACAGTATTTTGATTTGAATTTTTTTTTTTGTGTGTGAATTAAATGGAAAAGAAGAAAAAAATGATAGTGAATGCAGAAAATTCAAAGATCAGTGGAACATTCAGTATTTCGTAATTGAGCCAGTAACAAGGCGCTATGTTTGATTTAATGAAAGCATAGCCGTTCAAAAAGAATATAACATTAAACGTCATTATGAAACAAAACATTTTCAAAATTACTCAAAATATACAGGAAGTTTCGGACAGAAAAATTCGAAGCTATGCAGCGCGGTTGAAATCGCAGCAATCTTCATTTACAAAACTCAAACGAAAAGAGGCTGCAACTCGTGCCAGCTTTCGTGTGGCTCTTGAAATTGCAAAACGTGGAGAACCATTCCGATGGAGAAATGATCAAAGAATGCATAATTGCAGTAGCCGAAGAAATGTGCCTAAAAGGAAATTTTTAAAAACTGTCAGTATGTCCAAACATTGGTCGAAGGGCAAAAACATCGCTGAAAATATATCCTCAACTATTCGAAAAAAAGGACATTTTATGGTTTTTTTTCCTTGGTGAGTCAACGGATGTGTCAGATACTGCTCAGGGATTTATATTCGAGGAGTAGATAAAACTATGAAATGCACGAAGAACTTCTTGATATGTATAGTATTCATGGCACAACTACTGGTACAGATATTTTTAAAGGAGTTGAAATGGCCATTAATCAAAAGAACCTTCGATGGAAAAACTTGAAATGTATTACAACTGATGGAGGCAAAAACATGAGTGGGAAAGATAAAGGAGTGGTCGCTCTTGTGTCAAAGGCTGTAGAAAATGACGGTGGTTCAAAACCATTAGTCTTACATTGCATCATTCATCAACAGTCTTTGTTGATGTCTGACGTTCTGAAACCAGTCATATCAAATGTTAATTTTATCAGATCTTTTTGGCTGAATCACCGACAATTCCGACAATTTATTGAAGAGATTGGAGCTCCTTACCTTATCATACTGCCGTACGCTGGCTTATTGTGGGAAAGTCCTTCAGCTTTTTTTTAACTTCGAGCAGTGATCAAATTTTTTTTTAATGAAAAGCATCGCCCTCTTACTGAATTACAAAACAACGCATGGGTGTGGAATTAGCATTCTATGTTGATTTGACAAAACATGTGAACGAACTGAATTTGGGTTAAGGAAAAACCAGCATTTCCCCGATTTTAAAATTTTAAATCATTCCGGAAGAAATTGAGACTGTTTCAATCACAACTACGAATAAATGTTTTTCACATTTTAAAACATGTGAAATATTCAGCCCCTACTGAGACGGTTTCCTATCTTTTTTCAATCGAAACTTTGAGTGTTTGAAATAAATTTTGATACTTTTCTCGGACTTTCATGCCATTGCGAATCAAATTAAGATTTTCAGAATCCTTTTGATACTCATTGAAACCCTACCCCGGGAAATTCAAATGGAAATGATTGATCTACAATCAGTGATATAATTAAAACAAATATCAAAACTCATCTTTGTTGGAATTTTATAAATCTTCCCTGACACAATTTGATAATTTGCAAAATTTGCTCGTGGGGTGTTTTTTTTTTTTTTTTACTACTTATTTGTGGAAAAAACCCTTCTCCAAAAGAAGTACACGAAGTGTTTACAGATCGAAATAAACTGATGAGCATCTTAAATCTCTGTTAATAATCGGTACAAGTAAAATTAGTCCACAACTACAAACTATTGTCAGTGGAAAATCTCAATTACATAAATCTCATTAGTATTTCATATGTCATTATGTTTGTTATAAGTTATGTGATTATTTAAAATGTATAAAATGTAATTTGGGATTCATTTCAAAAATTTTGTTAGTTATTATATACTAAATTAAATTTTCTGCATATTATACATGTCTTTACTCATTACAATTCTGTTTTCTTTACCCAACTTATCACAAAAACAATAACAATAAGCCTACAAGAATGTTATGGTTATGGAGTTAGCCCATGACCATATCAATGTGGATGTCATGTCATATTAATTTATTCACATAAAATTAGAATACTTCAGAAAACTAAATTTAATTTGCTAAAAAAATTTTTGTTCTCAAAAAAGGAGTTTTCAAGTATGCTAGCTCCCCCCGGGGCCCGGACAAAATCTGTCCGCGGGCCGGATGTGGCCCTCGGGCCGTAGTTTGGGCCCCTGCTGTTGCATAAGGTCACCCCCTTATATATACGTATGACCCCTCCTTTTTTTCGTTAGAATGATTGGAATTCTGGTGTAAATATTGTCCAGTGGGGTGGGTTTTTCTGTATACCGAGGTTTGTATATGTCCATTATTTCGTTTGACTAAAACGTCGAGAAAAGGTAGAGCCGAATTTTATTCCTTCTCCATTGTGAATTTGATACAGGGTCAAAACAATTTAGATGTTCTAAAACCTTCCAGTTCTTCGTCATTACCGGTCCATACAATAAAAGTATCGTCAAATATCGTAGAAACTTTTGGTTTGATTAGTTTTATATTAATTGCGTGTTCCTCAAACCATTCCATATAAATGTTTTACCACTGGAAGGCGATGAACCCTGGGAAGTCCATTGTCCTGCGCATAGTACTTATCTTTACTTGAAAGTAAGAACTACGGAGGCACAACTCCCAAAAACTCCCTCACCCCCGCCGCTGGAACTTCAGAAAAAATCCCCAGAATAGCGAATAGGTATAATATTAAAACAGCATTTAAATCCCAAAGCACTCTGAAAAATATTCTTACTAAGACGAGACCGGACAACAATGTTTCAAAAAATGCTGTTTTACCAAATTCCTTGTGAATGTGGTGAATATAATCGGGAAACAAAAAAAACCATATAAATTGATTAAAGAACACAAAAAAAAACGAACGAGGTGAAATGAAAACAGGGATTCCGAACACCATTCAAAACAACACCGTATACAATGGTCGGAGGCAAAAATCATTCATAAAGAACCCCCCTGGGAAAAAAAAATTTAAAAAACTATAATAATTCAAAAAACAAAAAGTATTTACCAAACCTTGTGTAAACATTGAATATCTGGCTGCCGTTTGAACCGTGACAAATCGGTCCAAACTTCGGTGAACAACGGATAGTATATAAGGTCGAATCTTTTAAGAATAGTATTAGTTATCACTTGAAAACGGTTGGAGATCATCACTAACCAAAACGTTGTGTACTAATTAACATATAAAAACAATGTAAGTCCAAGATTTTATTAATCCATTATTTACATTATTTTAAATTTTTAAGAAGCAATCAATGGTGCCCCTTTTACAGTGAAAAAAAAAAATAATGTATTTCTAAATTTTGGGAGTTTTTTTTGTTTCATCCTGAAGTGCATCACTTGATAGCTAAAAAAAAAAAAATTTAAAATATGAAAGTAATTTCAGTTTCCATAATTTTGTCCCCATTTTTTCTCTTCGTAAACGTTTTGGGATGTCAGGCTTTTGGGACCATTGAGTCACCATCTCATTTTTTTTTGAAACATGTTTTTTAATTTATTCGTTATGTTGTTAAAAACTTAAACAAAAAGAACAAAGGATCGATTTAATTATTATTTTATTTAAAAATTCTTACTTATTAAATAATCGCCCCCTTTTTGACAGTTCTTGACACAGTTTTGTCATGTCTGTATAAAATCCCTCGTTTATTAAAATAACAATAAAATATACAATTTCAAAAAGTTGCAGAAGTGCAAGAGCTTGCAGGTCGGTTTTGGGCTTGCGTAGTCTTGCACACCTCGGTCTTGGTTTTGGGCCCAAGCGAAAAGGCAGTCGGTCTTGGTTTTGGGTTTTGCGCCAAGACCAAGCCCCAAGGCCGGTCTTCATCACTAACTAGATCACAACTTTGTTGGCTGTGAAGTGGTGTCTTCTTAATGCCCGGCAACATATTGGGATTCTGCGCAACAGTTCTTTGGTACTTTTGACATTTTTTGTGTTTTTAATACTTTAGTCCCTTTCTGCTTAGTTCATGACTAACGGTCAAATGACTTACATGAAATCTTCAACATAATTTCCGAGTCGATTTTCTTAATCGGTCTTTTGCGTATTCCACCGACCTATTTAACTGGGCATTACTCAAAGCTTTAGGCCATCCGTATTTTGAAAGATTTACAAATGGTAAACCTTGTTCGCATTTAGCTACGGTTTTATAAATGGTCGAAACTGCGACATTTTCCCCTTTAAATATATTTACAATTTCACGTTTTGGTAACCGTCCAACTAAATTGTATACAGATTTTCGGATATCCAGTGCGTACGTCATAACTTTTTTACTTTCGGACAAATACCATATGACATATTGAAGTTTTAAAATTATCTAAAATTTGTTTCCAATGGCGACTAGATTTGAAGTTATTTAGGATTGATTATCGGACCATACACATTTACCGATAACTTTTGCTAGATACGTTCAAGGAAGTTTAAAGGTGTATGGAAGCCCAATACTGTAGTTCAAAATTGTCCAGGCGTGCAGGGCAGCGGGAATCGGGGATTGGCCCCGCGGAGTTTGCGCAATGAATAGTAGGTCAGAGGGACTTCCATAATTCTTTGTTACTATCTATAAAGTTGACATCATCAAATGTCAAATTCAAGCATTCACTGTTTTTTTATTTTTTGCAAAAGAATTATTGGTTATTAAACGATACTACCATAGAATATTCAAATTATTGTGTAATATTGGATTTTATATCATCTGATATAATATGGAAAGAATAGATGGCGCTACTTTTCAGCCTTCTATTTAAATGGTCGATATTTTTGGGAGTTTTGTATTTTTACCAAAAATCTTTGTAAAACACGATTTTTAAAAATAAATTTCAAACATTGTATGATAGTTTCATGTACTTATCACCAATTTTGTGATAAAAGAAGGGCAAGATATTGTAAATGAGTTTAATCTAATCCTAAGATTGTGGTTGTACATTAAAAAGTGAAAATTTTTATAACTGCTTTTTAGGGATATACTCTTCACTAATAACAAACATTCATGAGACAGAATAACAGTGGTTAAAAATGTTTAGTAATCTTTGGTACCTAGGTATCCATTGTAACAGTAACCGTTAAATATTATGTGTCTACAGTATGTCGAACTTAAAAAGTTGAGAGTGTAAGTTTAAGAAACCAAAAATCTAATTTCTTTTTAAACAAATACAGAAAAAGCAAAAAGGAACTTTAACATAAAAGTGTACTTTCTTTTATTCAATTAGAGGGACCTGTATATATTAAAATTTGCCTGGTCTGCCCAGTAATTAATAATTTTGATCCTTTAAAAAATGTACTAAATTATTAAATGAAATAAAAGTACCTAAATGTAAACCTTATTTCTTTTTAATAATCCACAGAAATACACAAACATTGTGGAAATCATCTAAAAGATAGTTAAGATTGCCTTACTTTTCTCACTGCTATTTCCTATGAAATTTTTATTTTCTATAATTCATAATTGATATATTATTATTTATTCGGTTACCTAACGTTACGTCTCATAAGAAGCACCTAATTTAAATATAAGAAATACTTACCTAAAGTAAAAAATGCCGGGTATGTTACCCGTAGATTTGCAAGACAAAACCATACAACCTCTAGTCATTTTGTTACAATATTATAAGTAACAAACAATAAACACAAAAGTATAGTCACAATTTAATAAACACCAATCACTAAAATAAGAAGGTTTTTATCAATCCAAAAAAACTTCTGCAACCACAAAATATAATCACACAAAGCAAAACAATCAAAACTAATATGGCTCTCATAAAAGTATAATGTGTTGTCTAACTACACACTGATTAATCAGTGTGTAAGTAGGCAACACATTAAATTATTTCGTGGAATTTCGTTATTGCGCAAAATTGGCGGGGCCAACTCTGACAGTTATTTTCATACTGGGCTGGACATTTGTTGATCGAATGGGCCATAGCATTGGGCTTCTATACACCTTTAAACTTCCTTGGATACGTTACGTTAATTTTAATTTTAAAATTACCATTATCTCAAAATGACCTTTGTTAGTTGTCTTACTATTATTCTAAAGCGTCGTTGTGTTAAACTTTTTAGCGGTAACTGTATACAGTTTTTTTTTTGTTTTCAGAAGGTACATCTACGATAAGCCCAATGATGGTCTTCGAATACATGGAACATGGCGATCTGGCGGAAGTACTCCGCGCCCAACGTCGCCTCTCGACTACGTCACTGGATAGTCCAAGCCATAGTTCGTCGACTCCACGCTTGGAAGCAGCAGATCTACTGAGCGTAGCGCTACAAATCGCTTGTGGAATGGAGTACTTAGCAGCGCAAAGATTCGTCCATAGAGATTTGGCGTGTAGAAATTGCCTGGTCGCTGAGGGACCTGTTGTAAAAATTGCTGATTTTGGGATGAGCAGAGACGTGTATACATGTGATTACTATAAGGTAAGTAAAGACACAGATATTAATATTATTTTTATACTAGATATTGCCCCTCACAATAGTTTAATCTCTCGCAACAAATTATCTTGTATTCAGACGTTTCGATATATTAACATGTGGTGTCCTAAGACAGAAGGGAATGTCGACCTTTTTTGGGCAAATCGTGGAAACATTGTTTTCCCTGATTTGACATACATTTTTCTAATTTTGCGTCTTGCCATAGGAGACAATTTTAATACGTCGCCAGGCTAAGTTCCGGCCTAACGCACGCGATATGTATATTATACGAAACATTTCAGCATATTTTCTCTCCTATCATAGCTTTGTTATTGTTTTATATAAGGGTATAAGATTTGGTATGAAAATTCGTATAAGTATTTAAATTATCTGAAAAAAAGCTAAAAAAGTTATGTCAAGTAATTTCTGAGATATTCGATTTAAAAAATCGTCCATTTTATTGCTGACTCACTAACTAACTGACTCACTCATTGACTCATAAAAATTATATGACACTCTCCGAGATAGTAAAAACTTGAAATTTAATATGTAAATAAATCCTAGGACACAGGTAAAGGAAAAATTCTGAACGCTGCACATTTTTACTCGATTCTCCCTGAAACGGGGGCGGTGATATCGTATCTTTAAAGGGCATTTAGAAGTTTGTAATCTGTTTGAACCTAAGTTTTTGCGGTAATAATTGTCCTAGAATTTAAAATTTGGGCAGGACTTTATTTCATTCATTAAACCCAGAAAAAGATAAGATATCCCACCAAAACCAAACACTTATGTAATATATGGAACAAATTTCTATTTAAAAATCTTGACCTTTTAACGGACTAAGATATATATATATATATATATATATATATATATATATATATATATATATATATATATATATATATATATATATATATATATATATATATATATATATATATATATATATATATATATATATATATATATACGTAAGTCGGATGATAAGTCCCGGGCCTGACCCAGAGATGGCGCCACTAGGGTCAATTTAACACCGGTATTATGTAGTACTATTCTAGACTAGCTAAGTGCACAGTCATTGGATGCATGGTTAGTTTGGGTCCGAGCAGCAGCAGTTATAAGCAGCGTACTGCAGGTATAATTGAAAATGGAAGATTTAGAAAAACGTGCGGTGATCAAATACTTCCATTTAAAGGGTTTTAAGCCAAAGGAGATTAAAGAAGAAATGGATGGCACACTCAAGGAAGCTGCCCCATCATATTCCATGATGAAAAGATGGGTTTCGGAATTTAAAATGGGACGCACGAGCACTCATGACGAGCCTCGCTCCTGACGCCCTGTGGAAGTGACTACACCAGAAATGATTGAGGAAATTCACAAAATAGTGCTTGGTGACCGCAGATTGAAGCTGCACGAGATAGCAGAAGCTGTACAAATATCTAAGGAACGTGTTTGCAACATTTTAAATAATATTTTGTGCTTCCACAAGGTCTGTGCCAGGTGGGTGCCGCGTTTGCTGACAGCTGACCAAAAAATGAATCGCAAAACGATTTCTCAGGACAATTTGACTCTGTTTCGTAAGAATCCTACTGAATTTTTGAGACGATTTATTACTATGGACGAAACCTGGATCCATCACTACACTCCAGAGTCAAAATTACAGTCAAAACAGTTTATTGGACCTGGTGAAAGTGCTCCAAATAAAGCAAAGTCTGTTTTGTCAGCAAACAAGGTTATGGCTAGTGTTTTTTGGGATGCTAAAGCAATAATTTTCATAGATTATCTAGAAAAGGGTCGGAGCATCACTGGTGAGTACTACGCATCAATATTGCAACGTTTAAGTGATGAAATTTAAAAAAAAGACCACACTTGGCACTAAAAAAAGTCTTGTTTCATCACGACAATGCTCCAGTGCATTCATGCATCGTCGCGATGGCCAAAATCCATAAATTGAAGTTTGAAATGCTTCCTCATGCACCCTACTCGCCAGATCTAGCACCCAGTGACTATCACCTATTTCCTAACCTCAAAAAACACCTTGGTGGTCAAAGATTTCACAGAAATGATGAGGTTATTGAGGCCGTAAATAGCTATTTTGAGGAGCTCGACGAATCTTACTATTCTAATGGTATAAAAAAATTGGAACACCTTTATGATAAATGTATTACCCTTTGGGAAGATTATGTTAAGAAATAAATGAAAAATTTAAAAAAAAACGTTTTTTTCATTGTCAGGCCCGGGACTTATCATCCGACCCTCCTTATATATATATTATATATATATATATATATATATATATATATATATATATATATATATATATATATATATATATATATATATATATATATATATATATATATATATATATATATATGTATATATATATATATATATATATATATATATATATATATATATATATATATATATATATATATATATATATATTATATATATATATATAAAGACAAACTCTGTACACAATTTTATACCAAATAAATTACATACCCAACACATACTTTTTCAAAAAAATCCCTGCTGCTGATGATCATAATCATAACAGTGAAGGTCTAATGGTAATGAATTCGACTACTGACCGGTTTGGCTAGCACTCGGCATGGCATACTACTTACTTTTTCATTGCATTGATGTTTTACCTTTTTGCCATAACACCATGTTCTTCTCTTCTCCTTTTTCCCTGGGAGCCGTCTAGGTTTACTACCGGAGGCAGCGCAGACTCTTGGGCTTTTTGTGCATAATCTTTCATTATCCTTTATACCAATCCTTTTATTAGTCTTGTTCCTTCTACAAGTCTGTAAAACTCCGAGACTGGTTGGTTAATATATTCCTGTGGGCTCATTTTCGGTTGCCCAAATAATGCCTGTCTTTTGTTTTTTAACGCTTCACATTCGCACAGGATATGGTAGGCTGTTTTTCCCCCTCGTCGCACATTGTGCAACTTGGATCCCCATTATATGAGTCTATCTTGTGTAGGTGTCCTCTAAGAGCTATCCTGCCCTGTTAAAAGCCCCACTATTATGCGAAGTCTTTTCCTGCTTTTTCTGAATAGTTCTTTCTTCGTTCTTTTGGATGGGCTCCTTATGATGCTTTTTCCATGTCTTATTCTCCTGAGGCTTTTCCAGTATTCCTCGTGTTTGTTTTGATTTCATTCCCTGATTTGCTCTCGTGCTAGGGAGATCGGGTTGAAGCCACCCATATGGAATTTTAACCTCGAAATTTTTGTTGAAAAAGTTTTGGGGACTATCTGGTCTGTTCACTCTTCCAAGATGTTGCCGCCAATCTGACTTTTTATGTTGTTATGTCCCAACAAAGCGTAGACAACAGTTGGTTTTTGTTGCAGCCGAAAGTATCTCATTCTTCTCTTGCTCAAATGGCAGTAAAGCTTTCTGGTCCTTTGCAAAAAATATTAGTCAGAACTTTTGCACAAATTCTTTTCCACCCCTAATATCTGAAGATGGAATTGTCTCTACCTCCAAAGGAGAAGCCGAACTATTTGCCAAACAATTTGCTGCCAATTCTACGCTTGATCCTCCTATTAATCTTCCCCTTTCAACAGTTGTCCCTGTTTCTCATAAAATGTCCGATATAATTTTTAAAGTTAAACAGATCAAGCGTATTCTTCTTCTTTAATATAAAAATCGTCTGGGCGATGGCATACCAGCCGTCTTAAAAAATTGCTCCCGAGCTTGCACCCTCTTAACTCGCCTCTTTCGAATTCTTACGACACGGGCATTTTCCCGGGAGTTGGAAAGCTGCACGTGTGCAACCTGTCCCCAAAAAGGATCCCTTCCAACTATAGACCTACTTTCTTTCATTGTTTGAAAGTAATGGAAAAATTCATTAATTCCCAAATCTTAAAGTATCTGAAAACATAAGATCTTAAGATAGACAATATGGATTTCTCACAGTAGATCCACAGCTGATCTTCTTTTCCTTTGTCTCACACAACTGGAACAAGTCCCTTGAGTTTCTTGGTGAATCCCAGATCATTGCTCTGACATATCCAAAGCTTTCGATCAGGTCTGGCATGATGGGCTTCTTAACAAACTTCCTTCTTACGGTCTTCCACCCTTTGCTCTTGGCTTTCCAGTTTCCTTTCTAATCGACGTATATCGTAGTGTAGATGGTCATTCCTCCAGCTTCTACCAAATTAATGTTGGGTGCCCCAGGGCTCACGCTGTTTCTTCTACTTAAGATCTTCTCCTTCCACAATCAATTCCATTCATAGTTTTGTGACATAGTACCTCCACCTAGTATTCAATTTCTTAAGCCACCGTTAATCCTGATTTCGAAAACAAGCGCAGGTCAATGCAGATATCTCTTTCACAAGACCTCAAACTTATTTGGATTGGGGCGCCAAAAATCTTGTTCAGTTTAATGCCTCGAAAAACATTGTTGCTGTCGCGAAAAAGTCTGCAAATGCTCATCCCTTACATATGAGCGGCCAAGTTCTGCAGAACAAAGAGTCGTTTAATCTTGTCGGCGTTACTTTTGAGAATAACCTCAACTGGCACAAACACATTTTATCCATAGCTTCGGCAGCTTCAAAAAAGATTGCCACGGTGCGTTAGTACTTAGGCATCAGCCTTCGTGGACTATCACAAGATAAAAAAAAAATCTTGCATCTCCCATCACTATAAGATTAAGTGGTCTAAGAGACACTTTATGGCTGCTGTTGGGGTTGTTTCAATTGTTCCTGTTATATCTAAGCAAGCAAGTCTATGAACCTTGGCCAGCTCTGTAACAGCAGTTCTATGTCGCATTTTTGTCCACCATACCAGTAATGCGTATGTTATCATATGCCTTACCACCATGGTGTATAACCAACAGACCATGTTTGGTTTCAGACCCCATGTTTTAACATGAGAGTCATCTCCGCCTTCTTTCTTTTTTTCTGAAGATGTTGGTTCCAGGTGAGTTTAGAGTCTAGGATGACACACAAATATTTTACCTCTCCCACAATCTTGATTGTTTCACCTTGTAGGGTCAGGGGTCCTAAGCTCTCTAGATTTCTCCTTTTGGTGGAAGCGACTATGGCTTATATTTAGTCCCTTCTTTCTCGTCCATTTGGTAACTACATTTAGGGCCTGTTGCATTTTATCCCTAACAGTATTGTTAAATTTTTCTTGGGCCATAATAACGAGATCGTCTGCGTATCCCAATATTTGGTGCCTTTTGAGTTGAAAGACATTTAGTAGGTCGTCCATGCCAAGTTTCCATAGCAATGGGGACAGAACTCCCCCCTGCGGACATCCTCGCTCAACCCAAACTACAAGAGGTCTGGTCCTAAGTGCGTTCTTCCTGACGAGAGTATCTAGCAACTACTCTAGGCTCTTTAGCACAAACGATATTAATCCTATTCGGTTTTTCCAGGTTTGGGGATGAATGCTACTCTGATTAGTCTTCAGGTTGTTGGTATATAGCCCAGAACTGGACTGCTCTTAAAACACAATGTTAAAATCTGGTTCAATATTTTCTTCTATTTTTATCGCGACTTTTACGGGAATATTGATTCCGTGGCAAAGGGACGCTTTCGAAATTGTTCATCGTAATTATAAAAATAGATTTTTTCTACTACTGTATAAATAAGAAAACTTTGTGGTCCTAGCAACGCGAATGCTAACGAAAGAGCACCTTCGTGTTACCTGGTTGCTAAGCGTTGCTAGCTACGAAAGTAATATTTTCAGC
>JAHBCN010023304.1:0-12772 GCA_019359885.1 Listronotus oregonensis | reverse complement strand
TTTAACTTTTTTTAGTTACAATGACCCTTTGGATACATGAACCAATGTCTGCTATCCAATTTATCTAAACATGCCCCTTGTTGATTGTTTTACCCTTTAAATTTAAAGATTATAAATGACTATAACACCATTAAAATGCCATAATAATACAATAATTATGCATTTAAATGTAAAATTTTTGACTTATAGCCTTAAAGTCGCAATTTTCATAGAAAATTCCCAAGATTTTGGAATACCCTGTATATTTTTTTTGTAATACATAATAATTTTTCTGTAATACATAATAATTCTATGGATTGGCCCCCAAACAATATTTTAATCAAACAAAATAATTTTTAAAAAAATGCAATGTTATTAAATATTTCCTTTTTTCACATCTAAAATTTCCGACACCCTTTTTTTTTTTATCTTGGGACAGTCCATGAAGGCTAATGCCTAAGTACTAACTCCGTGGTCCTAATGTGGTGAAGGAAGTCTGTTCACACGGGACTTAAAATTTGGAGATTGGGAAAAAAAGGGAAAAAACCTTTAATCACGTTTAATACTCTGGGGATGAAGGAGCGAAGAAAGCAGGGTTTGGGGTTCGAACGAACGAAAGGCTAATAGAAGTTCCCCAGTGTTGCTCTGTTGGGAGCTGCCAGAAAATAAAGTATTTTCCAACCCCTTTAGCTGAACCCGTAAAATACCTATACTCGGAGAAGGCAAGATCCTCTACAGCTGACGGTGGGCAAGAAGGGAAGTCTTTCGTGACCGTGGGATCAAAAAACAAACGGCTTTTTCTTAAATGGAGTCCAGAACGCTGAGTGTTAAAGGGGACGTCATTCCCCCGACAAAAACAATATTCTAAAGAGGATCTGATTTGTGATACATACAGTATAAACAGATTGGGGAAAAAGAGAAAAACTTTCTTTCCCAACTTTTTTTAAAATGCCGAGTATGGATGTTTTTTTTGTACCAGTTGGGGGTTTTTTCAAAAGGGAAAAGCCGTCAAAATTAAAAGACTCTATGTTCTGCAAACTTGGCCGCTCATATGTAATGAATGAGCGGCAGAATTTTTCCGCGACAGCGCATGACTGTATTTTCGAGGCATTAAACTGAAAAAGATTTTTGGGGGCCCCAATCCCAAAATAATTTTGAGGTCTTGTAAAAGAACATCTGCATTGACCTGCGCTTATTTTCCAAAACAAATTTCATGGTGGCTTAAAAAATTAATGTTGGGGGTCTATCGTCAAAAACAGTGGGGTTGATAGGGGGAAGAAAGAAGATCGTTAAGGTGTAGAAGAAACAGCGGGGTGCCAGCACTGAGCTCTGGGGCACCCCAGCATTTTTGGTAGAAGCTGGAAGAATGACCATCTCGTAACTGATACGTCGATTAGAAAGGAAACTGAACCAAGAGCAAAGCTTAGGTGGAAGACCGTAAGAAGGAAGTTTGCTAAGAAGTCCATCATGCCAGACCTGATCGAAAGCTTTGGATATGTCAAGAGGATCTGGGACTCACCAAGAAACTCAAGGGACTTGTTCCAGTTGTGTGAGTCAAAGGAAAGAAGATTAGCTGTGGATCATCTCTGACGGAATCCATACTGTCTATCATGTAAGATTTTGTGTTTTTCCAGGTACTACCAATAATAATGCATTTAAGCGTAAATTTATTGACTTAAAGCCGTGAAGCTCCAATTTTCATAGAAAACTCCCAAGATTTTGGGATACCCTGTGTATTTATTTTTTTTTTGTATCTTATATAAAATATAATAATTCTATGGATTGCGTTTAAAACAATGTTTTTATTAAACAGGACGATACATTAAGCAAAAATGCAATATTAATAAATATTTTGTTTCTTCACACCTAAAAGTTTCGACTTCCTGTATCTCAAAAACTAGTTATGGGATTTTATTAGGCCCCACTTAGACTTTTCATTAAAATAATCGAAAGTAAAATATACTAAAAAATAACAAAAATATACCAAAAGTAGTTTTACATAGAAATGGAAGCGTGTCCTTTGTAGTTAATTTTAAAAAATTTCTTTAAGGATTTTTAATCTGCAAGTCCCTAAAAGGCAATTGACTATGCTGCATCAGTCTATACTCTGAAACCCAAGTCTAAGTAGTCTTGTGTGAATAACAGCTTATTTTTAATGTAAAATGTTTAATATAATTTAATTTTTAAATATCGTTTAGTATTTGCATACTCGCTGAATCCCATATGTTCCAGTGCAGCGCAAATATATCAAAATATATCAAATAAACCTCAAAAGCTTAGCTTTAAGCTCTTTAGCGATACAAAGATAAATCATCTTTGCATTTCGTTCGGTGCCAACATAAACAGGAGCAGAAATTCAGGCGTTAAAAAGTTAAATAATGACCACAATTTTATTCCCAGAGGCACGAAATATCTGCCATTCTTTTTTGATTAAACGAGTTGGCATTCAAAAAAAAATGTAGATTTAGCAAATAGGTAGATTTTATTTTTTTATTGTTTTGTCAAGGTTATATGAAAAAATTGACAAACACGGGATATTTTTGTAAAGCTTTCGGATCATTATTGTCTTTAATAATGAACAAGGGTTGGTATTTTAATAAAGGACGCGGTGAAAAATGACAAGCATTAAATATAACACCTTTAAAATAATAAACTCGTTAAAACATAACAGGCAATTTATTTCTTCGAAACTGGATTAAAAATTAAAAGCCTCTAGAATTTATTAGAAAAAAAACCTTTAAAAAATTGTTTAAAAATAATTCTACGCTAAAATAATTTCTGTTAAAAATAACATTTGTCAAATGTTTTTGTACATGTATAAAAAAATATGCCATAAATGACATGTATCAATAATGATAGTATTTAAAAATCAAATAAGGTTGGAAAAGTGTGAGTGACATCTACCAAATAAAAAAATTATTTAAAATGGAATTTATTTAAAGTAACATACCCTCCGTAAAAACTAAACCAATAATTTGATTAAATTAAGAGTTAACCTAGCCAAGCTTGGTAATACATTTATTTTAATTTAAAGGGAGAACTTCTTTAACACTTCATTTTTACCGTTTTTTAAATTTTTAAAAAACTCTGTACTACCAGGTCTTACGAAACTTATGTAAAACTAGCTTTTCGTCTCGATTTTGGCTATTTCGTTTTTTTTTCTAGTTCTTAGGAAATATTTCAATCCAATTATACAAATTTTAAAAGGGCAAAACATATTTTCTTTTACTGTAGTTAAAAGTAGGGATGTCGACATCGATACTATCGATAGTATTGAGCTCCCAGATAAGGTATGGCTGGGAAGGACCGATAGGCCTTTCCAAGCGATACTCTATCTGGGAGCTTAATTCTATCGATGATATCGAGAGTGCTATCGACCTATTGACATCCCTAGTTAAAAGTAGAAGCTCTACTTATTGTGAAATAGGGGCACTGGGTACAAAAGTGGTCCAAGCTAAAAGAATATTAATTTTATATAAATTAACAGAATAGTATGGTAAAAGTAACACAACCGTTTTTTAAATTGGTATTTTTTTACTTATTTGTCATTTTTTATCGAAATATTAAAATTTTGATTTATGGCCGCCATCAAAAATGCTCAAACTGTCCTAAAATTTTTCTTTCCTTAAACTGGTTACACGCAAAATGAAAGATTTTATGGTTAAACCCCTATTATTTGATAGGATAAATTAATTTTTACTTTACTTACTGAGAGACGATTTAAGACGATTTTAATTGTCCTAGTATTTTAGACAGATTTGTTCGCGGCAAACATATTACATTACCCGAGTTTATTTTGTTAGTGCCAGGGCCATATCTAGGAATGGCCGCGCCCTTGGCGGGGCCTAACATTTGCGCCCCTTCCCCAATTTCTATATATATTCTTTATATAAAAATATTAGCCTACTATTTGAAAAAGACATGATTAACATAAAACAACTGTTTATATCTAAATGAAAAAAAGTGGAATGTAAATTAACTCTACATCCATATTTGCGGATGATTAAACTAAGATTAAATTTTCTCAACAATAAAATTGTAGTTCCAAAACTATATGTATAGAGGCCTACTAAACCGTAACATTTATACTTTTATAAATTAAATAAATGCAACAAAAAAAGAACTGGTATGCCCCCAATTTATAAAATACCAATTTATTCGCAGCTTAAAGATAAAAATTCGAAAACATTCTGCTATAGGTATCAGGAAAATTGATATTTTATTAATATTTTATACATTTTTTTAGTCTTAATATATTAAAAATAATAAAGTTAGGTATCTAAGTTGAAAATTTGTTATAAAATTGTTCTGTTGTTATTTATTTATTTGATTAATTTTATCAATAAAAAAATATAATAAAATGACTATGGTACTCAGAATTGATGAAAAAAAAATCATAGCCGATTTTGCGCCCCCTATACCTAAAGTCCAAAATTTCGTCAGTGACTCATTTAATACCGGCCACCCAACCGACGAAGCGCTGAATAAAAATCTAATACTAGTAAATGATTTTTAATATGATATACTTTTCCGCTCAAATAACAGTGAACCGGTCAAAAGTTTCATCGCCACGTTGTCATAATTCGCAAGAATAAATCACCAGCTGCGTTTTAAAATAGCCGCCAATATGTATTGAAATCATTGTTATCGAAAGACAATAAAAGTGGCAACACACATTCCTTGTTTACAACTTGAATAGACTTGAAAATGAGCGTATCGACAGGGTTTTGTGCTGTTCGATGATTTTATTTAGTTGTTATTGATTATGGACAGATTTTGTAAGTTTAGATTTTAATTGCTATACAGGGTATTTTTTAAATATTATAAATTTCTAATAATTGTAGTATATAATATTGTTTTGTGCCAATTTTATAATAGTTTATCTTATTTAGTGTATATAATAGTATATAAAGATTTAGTGTTGTTAAGTGCTTTTAATTCTGTAAACTATGAATATTAACTAACCTTTAACTAGTTATCCGCCTACAAAAAAAAACTCAGTTAACGTTAAAAGAACGAATAATGGTTAAAAAGGTTTACCATGGGATTCGGGAACGAAATCCAGAACTAACCACTTTGGATGCTGCAGAGATATGTGCAACTTTAACAAAAGTTTTTTCGCGTACGGCACTCAGAGTTTCAAAAGGCAAAAAAATCAATGTTAGTAATTATTCGGAAACTGGAAAATGCGATTTTTTTGCTATTTTTTTGCATACTTTTTACTTTTTGATTGTTAAACATGAATCAGAAGCTGTTTTTTGGCTGCCTCTTATAGTATTTAAAAAAAATAATAACTGAATTATTTAATTTTATTTTACGACATTTTTTAAATTCTGTCATTTGCACGAAAACATATTTAAAAAACTCATACTATGTTAATTTTAAAAAAAAAAACATTTTAAAAAGTAAGGAAAAACCTTAATTTTCAATAAAAAGTAGGTAAAACTTTTACGTCCGAATTCAACCGAAATTTAAAAAATGTTGACCTGTTACCAGGTTGTAATAGTTTTTTTTTAATGACATTTTTATAAGGTATGCTAACCTTGTTTCGTCGACTCAAATTTTGATCAAAAATTTCTCGATATGAAACCCAAAACAACACGAAAGACCCGAAATAGTTATTGGATTCTACAAGCTGATGATCTCAGAGCTTTGTGTTCCTTATATAGTGGATATTTTTGATGAAGCAATGCGTGTGAATATCGTATTTAATATTAAAATTGCAAGATCGGGGTGAATTGGCAAGTCGGTGTAACTTGGATTGTCTATCGTTCTGCTTTTACATCTTTTTTAATTTATGTTAAGACTAAAACTTTATTATTTTTTTCATGTAGCAAAATAAAAAAACAGAGAAGGTAAAATTGAAGTAAAAAAATGTATTTTGGAAAAACGTTGAAAAATCCCAAAAAACTCAAATTTGTGTTCTATGACCTCAAAATAGGAGGTGTGCAAAATTAACAAAAAAAATTTCATTTTTCATTAATCCAAATAATACCAAAATAATATAGGCTTGTCACTAATTTAAAGGGGAGAAAATGTGAGAAAATAACTTTTGCTTGTAAAAAATATGTTCATGTTTTGAAGAAATTTTATCATTTATTTTCTAAAATGCATACGCCACTGTAATTTATTCCCCTGGCCCCACACAACCCGGGGCACTCTAAAAGCGAGCGATGCGTCATTGACAGAAATTTTGGACTTGAAGTATAGGTAGTTGCGCCCATCTCGCCACCGCCTAAATACGGCCCTGGTTAGTGCATGCGGCCATATACTGTTTGCGCCTATATAATAAAGCGGGGAGTCATAATTTAAAAACTAGAAAGTGCAAAATTTAAATAAAATCGGCGATTGGCTTGATAAGTAAAAAAAATGACCGGAGCCGTTTGATAAATTTAACACAACCGTTTGGTAAATTTGTTCTTTTAGTTCGATTCCCCCAAGTGTATTAAATTTTTAATTTAACCTATTATTACTCTAAACTTAAACTGTAGCAAAAGTAATTAAAACTGTTTTACCAGCTTAATTTACTATTAATTTAACCACATCAGCTAATACAAATTTTAGCATTTAAAATGCTTAATTTAAACAGATAATGTGTTTGTTTTTACTTAATCACATAGTTTGGTGGAATTAACTTATTTTTTAATTTATTTAGCAATGGAAAATACTCCCGAAAACCGCTTTCCGCTTACGATAAAGAAAAAATCTAGTTTGGCAATATATGGGATCAGCTTGGTACAAGCGATGAAGGGTAATATAAGTAGAAACATCGTTCTGCATGAAAACATGTAGCCCAGTAAATAAGACGGAAAATGTGGAAAAGTTAATAACAAGCTCCGATTTTATTTTGTTTTTACGTCTTCTGTAGACCCTCAGTAACATTCATCACCACTAACATCTGCCTTAAAAATGAAAAAATGGAAAAATTAGGATAGTTTTATCACCCCAAATATTCTCCCCAGTAAGACTAATGAAAAACTTTTAAAATTCAAAATTTCACCTCGGAAATCGCCCCTTGGCGGTTTTTGGTGTCGCGGGATTACAAATCTGCGCTCAAAAATCATGTAAGGGTTGTGCCACCCCATCAAAACCACCCCTTGAAAACTTAATATTTTACCTCGATTATTTCTTTCCTATTAATTTTGACCAATCGCTATCAAGAATTGGTATGTCAAATATAAAGTTTAGGTGGAAAAATTACTTGACAACTCTCAACTTAGCTGTCAGCAGTTTTTCCGTACTGTGTTGCTATGTACCGTTACCAACAACAAAGATCACAAACGACGCTTACGAATTTATTAATTTTTCAACTGAAACTCAAAATAAATCGGTTGGGAAATCGTTCCGAAAGTAAAATTAATGCGGCTGTTGAAAATAGTGTTCTACTAAATACTCAGAAAACTCACACATCGATCTGGAAGTAATTTATGGAATTTGGCCAAGCAAAAAATTAGCAATTACTCCAGACAACAACTACAGGCGAGCTAAATTTAATTTTCAAGGACTGGGCATGGAACATGCCTAAAGCTAATGGGGAAGATAAAAAGAACTGTGTGTAAAAGTAATGTGGAAATGTTGCCAAAAAACGGGCAGGAAAAATATTTTCAAAAATTTAATATCGTGTTCGACCCATTCCACGACATTACCTTTGCCGCAGAGACGCTCGAAATGCGAAAAGGAGAAGTCTCCAGAAACATAAAGAAAAAATAAAAACAAGTCCAGCTCCTTTAATTATGGACGACTACTAAAAGATGATGTCCTTATGGGATGAGACAACCCCAACCGGGTTGCAGCGTAATTTTTACTTTATTGCAGCAGTTGTGCTTGCTTGGAAGGGCAGAGAAGCGGCTCGTTGCTTAACAGAACATTTTAAAAACGAAATTGATAATTATGGAATCAAAACAGGTGAGATATGCAACAAAATCTGTAAATGTTTATTGTAACTTGGCAGAAAAAACTCTTATATCAAAACAAAATATGTGCGCATACTTTTTATCTTGGCGTAAAATCTGTTTTCGCAATTTTTTAATGTCTTTTTTGCAATACCTTGTATAAATCACGTCTTGCCATTTTTTTAGCATCCAAAATTTGATAGCTGTACTATTTTGGTATAACCACTAAAATTCCTTTTGCTTTTCCAAAAAAATTAAAAGTTACACACATCTACTTTAAAATCACACTACAAAAATATTTTTTTGACATTTAGGTCAAATTTGTATGCCTTGTTTCAGGAAGGACCGAGTATTACAAGTCTTCAGCAAAACTGCACAAGGGGTGCAAAAAATCTTGCGATAGAGTGGGCTTGTTCCAATTTAAAAAACCCTGAGTTTTGTCCGGTAAGTTTGTACAAATCCTTGTTCAACAAATGAACGTCTAAAATAACAAAAAAAAGATTGTTTTTGACACTAAATTCGCATGGCAATCCAAATAGCACTGGATGATTTAAAAACATTCCTGTTGAAAGAAATGAACTGTCAAAACGGACAAAAGACGCAGCCCAAAAAACAGTATGAACACGACAGAAGTTAAAATATCTAACCATTCTAGGCGATCAACTGCTGGCATCTGGCAAAGGCCGGGGGTAGGCAAGCAGCACCATCAAAATCACAGGGCATTTAAAGCTGCGTCTATCCAACCGTATTCAAATGGACAGTTAAATCATTCAAATATCATCACTGCCTTAAGAACCGTCCAAAATAATGTACCATCTTCAAGCTTCGAAACTCCCTTTTGAAAAGACAGAAAAAGACACTTCTTCGAGCCAACACCATCAATCGTTTAACACTCCTTACAGCAACATAGAGAATAGTGCTACTACAAACATAATTAAAAACAATTTAACCGATATGGCTAACAATACTCCTGTAAGCTACAATAATTGTAATTTAAAATGAGTTTCAATTAATTACTTTTCCTAGCTTAAAAGTTATATTGCTCTTATTAATTATTGTTCTTATGTTATGTTTAATTAAATAAAAAATGTTGTATTAAAATAAAATGTTTATTTAACTCAGGAAATAATCTTACCAAATATCCCTCGTCCAACTAATTTTTCCTGTGGAAAAAATTGGAAACTCGTTTCAAAAATTTTTTTTAAAAATAGCATTCGCGAAAGGGAAAAAAACCCTTTTCTCATGCTATTTGTTAAAACAAATTACTACTTAGAAAAAACGTTTTTTTTGAATTTTTTGGAAAAAAAATTTAAAGCACTAGGGGATTACCCCCGAAAATAGTCTTTTGGGGGTTTTTGGGGTTACTAATTACAAATCCAAAATTCATGTTAGAGTGGTTGCACCCCATCAAAAGCACCCCTAGGAGTTACAGGAATGGGAAAATTTTGTTTGGATTTTTTTTAAATTGAAGAAAACTTGAAAGACTATTTTATTACACTCGTAATTTATTTTTTCCATAATTTAACTTCTTTGAAACCAAAATTCGCGCGCATATATATTGAAAGTTTGTGGTAACTAGACTTCGGATTTGTGAATCAGCGATCCCGAAAACTCCCGAGAGACGATTTCCGAGGTAAAACTTTGAATTTTAAATTTCTCCATTTCTGTAACCTCTAGGGGTGGATGCAACCACCCTTACTCGATTTCGTACCACGTATTGGGGAAACAAGGGGCCCCAAAACCCTTAATAGAGGATTTTCGAGGTAAAATTTTGACTTCTTAAAATTTTTCCATCTCTGTAACCTCTAGGAGTGCTTTTGATGGGGTCCAACCACCCTCCCAGGAATTTTGGATTCGTAATCAGCGACCTCGAAAACCACCGAGAGACAATTTAAGAGGTGAAATTTTAAATTTTAAAAATGTTTCATCACTTTTACTATTGGTAATTATTGAGGGGTGGGAAAACTACCCTAATTTTTTAATTTTTCATTTAAAGGCAGATGTTACTGGCAATTAATGTTCCTGAGAGTCCACAGAATACGCACAAACAAACTTTTTAAAATCGCAGCTTTTTGTCAACTTTTCCACATTTTACAGTATTTTCCGGCTTATTTACTGGGCTAATGTCCTAGTTTTTCTTAATTTAAATAACTTGCACAAAAGTTTCTAATAATATAATTTAGTAGCAACATTTTACCCTAATTGTGGAATCTATAACAAAATGAAACTCTTTGTAGCAGTAAAAGCCCCAACTTAACAACATATAGTTTGTTTATATGTATTAGAGAAATAAAACAAAATACGACACAAATTATCAGAGGTTTAGCACTAACATGCAGTTTTTAATCTTATTCCCATAAGTTTTTAAATCACGCCTGGGAGCTTTTAACCAACTAAGATATATATTTACCTTGTCAATTGCTTGGTACAAACACGTATTGCAGCGGCAGTTTTGCAGCTGGAAAGTTAAATAATGACAACAATTTTATTTCCCGGGAATAGAGATTTTAGCCATTCATCTTGCTCGTTTAAATTCGCTAAGCTTTTAATAAAAAAAAAAATTTTTCTTTTTTTAAATAGAATAAAAAGAACACAGGTTTTATGCACCTGTGAGTTAAAAAAAATTATTCAGTTTAATTTTTTTTTTAACATTGGGCAGATATGTGTCCTCATTTTATAAACAATAATAAATGGAGATATTGTATCTTATGATCATTTACTCTTTATTTAAATTTTCGAAAAAGGGTTTTTTTTTTAGTTTGTTTACTAAAAACACTTATATGAAATAAGGGCCAAGTTCCTATCCATTAATCTCGACTGAGATGTAAAATTATACCAAGTTCTTTCCAACACCATTTTGATCTTAGTACCTTAATAGGCCGAGATTTTTGGGATGCCCTTATATTACATAAGTATTTTTGGTGGAATTTTCTTATTTTGTAAGTTTAATAAAAAAACTGGTGAGGATTTTATGACCCTTGTTTTTTTTTTCAGTATACCCCTAGAATATTTTGAATCAATTTTTAGATGGATTGAAGTAAATATATTTACTTGTACCAAACAAATATTATTATTAGCGAAATTTTTAATGTTCAAAATAACTTTTTTGCTTATATCTTCTTTATTAGAGTCCGATTTAAAGAAGAAAAGGCCAGGAGCGTCATACCAAAAGAGTCCGCGATTAAGCCTTTCTCTCTCTACGCTCCGCCCATACGTTGTTAAACTTGGAACAGAGCGACGAGAACGGGTATAATTTTGAAGTGAAAGAGAACAACGCATGTTGATGACGCTGGTGGCCTTTTTTAAATTTAAATCGGACTTTACTTGTTTTGTTAAATATGTGTGTATCACTTTTTTTATAAAAAATTATCAGGGGGGCATTGTTTGCTTAATACAATTTGTGTAGCTCTTTTATTTTTTGAGATATTTGAGTTTGTATTTTTTTAAATTTAAATTTTATTATCTGAAAAACTAGGAGAACTACAAAAGTTACGTAGTTTTATTGAACCATTATTATTGATAAACTACCTTTTTTTTGGTTAAATAAATAGTTTTCAAGTTATATTTTAAAAAAAAAAAATTTTTTAAAGATTTTCTTTTAAGTTTAAAAAAAACAATTTAAATCCGGTAAGCTAAGGCAGCAGTGGGTTTTTTTAAAATTGGTATACTTCATAGTAATATAAAAAAAAAATTTCATGCGTATCTCTTATTGGCCAGCTTTTTTTGGGGGGGTTCCCGGGGTCTTTTTTAATAAAAAAAGTGAAAAAATTTCCCGCAATTTTTTTCATAAAAATTGCTGAAAATAATTTCATTTAAATATAATAGACTACAATATGTTTAATAAAATATATGGAATGGTTTTTTATTAATTTGTTAGTGTAGTTATGGCATTGGTTGATTGATGTTATGGTTGCCCAGGTATGTCAAAGACTCCGGCTAGTTTTAATCGGGGCTAGTTGTAGGTTCGTGTTTTTTTGGGGCCTTTTTTTTTAAGTCGATAATTGTTTAATATTTATTATGATAGCAAAGACAATTGTAGTGATAACTACAATTGTCTTTGATGATAGTAAAAAGAATTATCTTGAGCGCCACTGATTTTTTTTTATCCAATGTCCTGGGCAAAATCAGAAACCAGTACTAAGAATTTAAAGTAATTAAAATAAAATTTTAGTACCTTTACATGAGTATAGCTATATTTTTAGTTCCGGTGTTTGTTTCAAATCACTATTTTTTTTTTTGTAAAGTACAGGTTATTTACATTTAATTACAAAATATTATAATACATTATGTATACACGGGTCTTATTAAAGTTTAAATTTAATTAAAAAAATTGTTATATGAGGTTTAAAGAAAAAAAAAATTATAATGTCATAAAAAAAAAGGGAAATTTACGCCACGGGGAAATTCATGAATTTTTTTTTGGGCCCCCTTTAAACAATAAAAAAATATGCTACCAATTTGGCTATTTAATTTTTTTTTTTGGAGAAAAAATTTAGATAAGTGAAATTTAGAATTGATTTTTAATTAAAAAAAAAAATAAAATGAAAATAACGGCCCCCCCCAATTTTTGTCGATCAGATGGAAATATCTTCAAGACCTCAGAGTTTTTCAGGGGCTTCGGGGGGGAAAGTCCAAGTTGTTATGGAGTTTACATTTCGGCTTGCTGCAACTTATGGTGATCCGTGACATAATTTCTGGACACAATCAGAGATCTTTTTTTAAAACAAAAACGATGAGCCGTGATACAATGCTCAGAGTCCTCTAAAAAAAAACCTCCCCCGGTGAACCCTAGAATACATCATTGCTCTATGAGCACCAAAAAAAGTTCATATAGTGATAATAGAATCACTTTACGAGATACATACCCTCTATTTTCAAGGGATTCTTTTTTTCCCACGTCC
>JAHBCN010023303.1:0-12749 GCA_019359885.1 Listronotus oregonensis | reverse complement strand
CATTTTTTGAGGGTTTATTTATTTTTTGCTTTGACACCAGCTTTTGTGTGGTTTTTTTAGATTTCTTGAAGGATGTTCGAAATCATCTCTTCAGAGTTTCCTTAATTGGATGACTAGACCTTTCTGAAAGGGCCTGCAGTTTGATCTTCCAGAGAGGAGTATGGCCAGCAGGTCATCCACTAGGAGCGACCACAGAGGGGGGAAGAACCCCCCTCGTTGCACACCCCTGGGGCCCTAAACCGGGATCATCTCCCCCGCTTTAACATGGGAAACAAATTTGACGTCCGTTAGACGGAATCACACTTAAACAGTTTTTGGGGGTTAACGAAGAAAAAATTAAGGAAAAATTCAGTTTTAAAGGAAAAAAATTATATTATAACTAAAACATTCAAGCCTGGAAAATCGTCCCTTTAAAGGGGAGTTTTTTTAAAGTCTTTTAGGGGTTATTATCAAAAAAGATTAATTTTTTTTTAGAAAAATTGTTTTAAAAGCGGAGTTTACGGGGGTTAAGGTTGCAATTTTTCTTTAAGAAAAAATTTATAATTTTTTGTGAAACAGATGAAAAATTAAAAAGAAATCTTATTTCAAATTGTAATAAAACCATAAGAAAGAAATATGGTTTTTGAGTTTTGAGTACCTATGCAGAATTAAATTTTAAAATCCTTTTTAAATTTTAACACTTGGATTAAACATTTTAAAAAAAAGAAAAGATAAGTTTTTGCTTCCCAATTTACTCTTGAAATTTTTTATTTAAAGGAAAAAAGAAAAAATTTTTTGGTATGTGATTCGGGTTTCTGGGTTTCAAAAATTATGAAGGGATGTTTTTTTTGTAAAACGGACCTAACACTTATACTTCTTTAAATTTGATTATATTCTTTATTTTTATTTGTAAAAAACACTACAAAATTTAATTTTTATTAATAAATATATAATTTAGCATTTCCTATATTGGTTAACAAAAAAACAAAATTTCTTTTAAGAATATATTAATATACAATGTACAAATGCTTTAATAAAAAGAGGGTTCCCCATTAAATTAATTAAATTTGAAAGTAGGTTTATGATTTGGAAAAAAATTTTGTGATATTTTGGAAAGAATAGAGGGAAGAACTGATAAAAAAGGGTTTGCTGAAACATCACTAAAATAAACAATTTTGGTTTTTTAAAGGCTAAAGCAAAGGCTGGTTTTAATGTTCAAGGTGAGATAAAAATAGTAATTTTTTAAAAGAAAAGGCAAACAATTTATTGAAATGAAAAAACTAAGTTAATGAATGGTTACCGGACTAAAAAATTGATTATAATGGTGATATAATTTTTTTCATTTTGATCTGTTTTAAACCGGGATTGGTATATTTCATCGAAAAATATTTTATCCTAATAATTTTTTTTTATAATATACATTTTTGACAAATCATTCATGGATGGGTAAATTCTATTTTTTTCCATTTCATTTAAGAGTTTTGTGAAACTTCCTGTTTTATACAAATATCTTCAAACTTAGTTTTAAAGGTGTAAATCAAAACATATTTAAAAAAAATTGGGGGGTGGTAAAATAATAATAATAAATTTTTCTAATAATAAATAAACGGGGTTAAAAATGGACAGGAAAGGTATTTTGGTTTTGGAAATTTTTTTAGTAAATACTTTTTACAGGGTGTGTCATGTAATAGTGGCCAACACTAACTTTCCTAATTTAAATGGGAATGCCTTTAATATTAGTCAATTTTTGGATTCTTCAGAATATTATAGATATATTTTCAAGTACAATGTCCTATACCTGTTTTTTTCCTTTTGCAAATATTAGGTTTCCGGGTATTTTAATGCTTGCCACTTTTTAAATTTTTTTTTGTGATATACCTACTAAATTGGGACAAGCGTGCGAGAGAGAAGAAGATTATTTGTATAAATTTTCCCCCCTCTCTTAATTTGGCGGGGTATCCCCTCCGCCAATTAATCGCACAAGGCGCGAGAGAAATGTTATACAGCTATTCTTCTTACCCTGCACGCTTGTCCGAAGCCAAGGGAAGGCCGCTCTAGTAGATATATGCACAAAAAGTAACCCTTGAAAGTAGCAAAGATGCAAAAAGGGAATAGATTAATAAACCTGAAAACGCTTAATATTTCGAAACAGTTAAATAGGTATAGGACATTTACATAAAATATGTCTAGAATGTTTTTTAAAAAACAAAATTTTAATAATATACAGGGTGTTGCATTTAAATTAAGAAGGTTGATACGCCACCGTCCCTGACAACCCTGTAGAAAAGTTTTAGTTGAAAAAAAAGCGCAATTAAAAATGCCAAAAACGGAAAGCCGACGTGGGCTATAATTTTTACAATACCAATTATTTAAAATTTAGTGCTTTTTTAAAAAAAAATATCCTCAAAAACTAAAACAAACGAAAAGAAACAGCACATAAAACTTCCAAAGCATAAACAAAACATTAATCCCGGACTAAAAGCTGCTGGCAGCGGGTTGACAGTTAAAAAAAGCTTTGCCCCCTTCTAAAAAAATTTGGGACTTTGAATAATGCCCCTTCTTATTGAGGTTTATATTCTTTGGTAATTGCTTTAGCGAAATATTTAATCCCGTAGTGCAGTTTTTCAAAGTGGGCGAAAAAACGCCCCTTGTGGGCCGGAGGCCTGAGGGGGGCGGTAAGGGACCCAAAAATTTTTGGGGGGTGATTTGATTTTGGGGGCGATGGGTGATTTGTAACCATATTTCATATTTTAAAATTCAATGAAATTAAAACCTTTCACTACACAAATCCATTTATTAGTTGATATATTAAATATTTAATTTTTTAATGGTTCACAACGTATTTATATGTTAAGATATTTAGTAATAGGTATCAAACACTGAAATATATTCGTGTCTTCAAGGTGCGGTGAGGTGCCCACCTAAACACGTTTAAAAATATGGGGTTGTTGGGTCAAGAGAGCACTTGCCGAACGCGGGATTTTTACAACCTAATCTAGTAAAAAATTAAAGAAAAAATAAAATTAATTAGAATGTTTAATTATAATTCACGTTTGGAGCAAACAAATATTGGAGATTTATTTGTGCAATCCGTATTTTGGGGGTCCGTCAACATTTCATGGTCCGTGTTTTCGGAGTGCAGGTGCCTAAATACACAGCCGCGGCTTGCGACCGTACGGCGACTGACGTGACTAGATGTTCGTTCATGAAGGATTCTTTCCCGAACAAACGTTTTGACCCACTTGCTGGATTGTTTTGATGAAAAATTTGAACCAGTTTTGCTTTATGTGTCCCTTCATATTTTTCGAATCAGTTTTGGCTATATACCTATTTGGAATTAAAGAACTTTTTTTTTTGTTTTAACTATTTTTTTGACCAAAGACTTAATTTGGGGTTCATTTTAGGTTTTATTGTTTTATAGTTTTTAAAAGTTTTACAAATATGTTTTTAAAATAATAATTATACCAAAATAAAATACTTGCAAATAATTTCTTTATTTAAGAAAAATATCACAATTTTGTTGAGTTCATTACCGATCGAGTCCGACCGGCATCGGCATCATAATAAAGTGAATCGGTTGCGATCGAATCTTTTGGAATACATCAAAGAATTGATTCAGTAAAAAGATTCGAACTTTCACCCTGACGTGACGTTTCGCCGATGCACGGCACCATTTGCTCGCCCTCCGGCCCTCTGCCCGCTACCCGATACTCAATTTGTAAAGTTGAGTTATAATTCCAATGTTGATAATTTTAAATAAAAGATACTCTTAATATTTAAGTTCAATAATAGTGCCTCTGTAGGAAAATGTGTTTAAAAGGTTTAATTAAACTCCAGGGAGACAATTGTTTTAAATTATTGGTGACGAAAAAGTGGGGGCGCTAAAAATAACTGATTTTAAAGTAGGCGTTAGACAGAAAAGTTTGAGAACCTCTTGTAGTGGAACCTATAGCCACTCACACAGTCACTAGACTTAAGTCTGACATCCCCCAAATATTTCTGATCCAATCTGACTTTTCCCTGTTTACGGGTGGTAAAACCGTTTGATCGGAATTCCGTAAGACAGTCACCTAATCGTCGGTGTTGAAAGACATTGGGCAGTGGTCGTTTAGGTGACTGTGTTACCGAATTAATAAGGGGCCCACTCCTTCATCACCGCTTTTAGTTTATGGTTTTCCCGTTGTTTTATCTATGCTTTTATTTGAAAAAGACTAAAAAATACTCGATAAAACGAAGCAACTGATGCAAAATGTTAAACTGTCATGAACAGCAGTCAACTTTGACTGGGTATTTCTCAGAAGCTAAGAAACCAAATGATACGGTTTTAGTCTTAAGAGAAGCGTATTTTTAAGTACTTTCATCCCACAAATTTTGATTTTTTTAATAAAAAATTGTCGGAAGTTATTAAATTTGTTTATAAGCAAAATAAATAAACGCCTTTTCAAAGAAATACCTAGCTTCACCAAATAAACCGATTTTAAAAATTCCAACGTCATTTGAAAACTCTTGAGTGTTTTAGTATGCAGAATGAACGACATTTTCGGAACATGGAAATTAAAAAAAAATTTTTTTTTTGGACAAAATTTCAATTAAGAAATTATGGTGCAAAAATTGCTTGATAGATTGGCCACAAACTTTTTGCGGTATTTTAACACACCAAAAAGTTTTTTTTGAATATGAAGGGATAGTTGTAAAAATCGAGAGAAAATGGTCGTTTCTTTCTTCATTTTTTGTTAATTATTGCCAAATGAAAGCAACAATGATTATTTTTAACTTTTCCAACCAATCCTATTTTACGTGAAATTTAATTGCGAGACTTTTTCGTTTCATTTGTCAAGTTATAGGCGAGAAAAGTACAAAAAATTCTGATTTTTTTTAGAAAAAATGTACATTTCGGTTTTTCACGTCGTAAGTTACACTTCTCCGCCAGGAGGCAATTATTAACATTATTGTTTCCTGAGTCATCTCGGATATAGTTTGTCTCAAAGTATACCGTGTTAGCTTTTGCCTTCATTTATGGATTATACCTGCCGACAACAATAAAACTGTGGATCAGTAGGTATTAAAGGACAGAACATTAGGGGTGGACTCTAATAATATAAAGATTTATAGTTTATTGTTTATTTAGGTAGGTATAATATTAAAATTACATTAAGAAATTAAATATATGCAAAGTTTTAATAAATTTATAACTATATTATCTATACATAATTACATTTTTAATCTAAATATCTAATCTAATTTTGTTTCACTATCAGAGTCATCATTATGATTAATTACAATAGGATTTATGTTTTGTATAGAAATGTAAGAGTACTCAATTTTTATAATGTGCTGTACTGAATTTTTCTAGCTTTCAACTGGTATGAGTAATTACATTTTTTATCAAACTTATAACACTGGGACTTAAAGTAGGTGTAACATTTTCTGCTCTGATCTTTGATTTTACTTGGTTCCACAAATGCTCTATGGGGTTAAACATACAGTGATACAGAGGAAGCCGTAAGACAGTATGCCTAGCCTGTTCAGCCAAATTATCACATACATATTGTTTTTTAATTGCATATGAATTAACTTTAGTTGCGCTTTTTTGTTTTTGTAACTGAATTCACAAATTCACAATAAATATCATATTCTAAAAAATATTCCTGGATTTCAGTTTTTGAACTTGATGAAGCTGCTGATGGTGCTTTGTGTAGCTTGCGTTATCCATGACAATAACACTGTTGTTTGGAATATTTTAAAAGATAATTTTGAAACCAGTTTTTAAAAAGTTCTGCACTTGTGTTCTCATGATAATTCAAGCTAGAATCCTTAAAAGTCTTTGCAGACAACAGCAAGCAGTTTGAGACAAATCCGTCTTCTGAACCAGCGTCTATTATGGTAATGCGTTTTCCTTTATTTAAAGGTGCTTTCGTCTGACAGTTTTGACTGGAATCAACCCATCCTTTGAATACTGTGTCGTGTGTATCGAACCATGTTTCATCAAGGTAAATTATGGATCTGTTTTCTAACCCATATCTATTAATTTCTTTAAGGTAATTATATCTCCAAGTGCGTAATCTGTGCGATTCCATTTCTACTTGTCTTTTGTCTATTTTGCGGTATTTAAATCCCATTTTACAAACAACTCTATGGAGGGTGGCACGGCTAATAAAGGGTATTCCAATAAGAGGTTTTCGAATGTTTTTATTTCACTCTTCTTATCTCAATTTTTTTGGTATCGGATTTTATTGCATTGTGGAATTCAGTACAATTTTAACAATGGAGCGGTATACTGTCGAACAACGTGTTACATTATAAAAACGTATTTTCAAAATGGGTCTTCTGTCAGAGCCACATATCGGCGAATTCGGGATTACTTTGGGTACAATCGTCCCTCAGAAGCAACTATTCGCAAAATAGTGCATAAATTTGAAACTACCGGATCTGTGCAAGATATTAAAACAAAAATACGGGAACGTCCAGCTCGTTCCGTTGAGAATATTCAGGCTGTTCGGGAAAGTGTGGCTGAAAATCCACAAATGTCTGTTGAAAGACGTTCACAACATTTGGGCATCGGCACAACTTCAACGTGGCGAATTTTGAAAAAAGATTTAGGTCTGCATCCTTATAAAATTCAAATTACTCAGGAGCTAAAGCCACACGATCATGGACAACGTCGTGCTTTTAGCAATTGGATCCTACAGAGGAAGGCAGCGGACAATAATTTTTGCAATAAAATCATTTTTAGTGACGAGGCTCACTTCCATTTAAACGGTTACGTAAATAAACAAAATTGTCGTATCTGGGGCAATAAAAATCCTAGACAGATTCACGAACAGCCAATGCATGCTCAACGTGTAACAGTTTGGTGCGGTTTTTGGGCTGGGGGTATAATTGGTCCGTATTTCTTTGAAAACGAAGACGAACAAGCTGTTACAGTAAACGGAGAGGATACCGAACGATGATTGATGTTTTTTTATGGGATGAGATAATGGAGATGGAGGTAGACATATATGGTTCCAACAAGATGGGCACATGCCATACAGCACGAGAAACATTGGATTTATTGCTTACACGGTTTGAAAGGAGGATTATCTCAGGAACGGGACGTAAATTGGCCACCAAGATCTTGCGACTTGACTCCGCTAGATTATTTTTGGGGCTATGTGAAAAGCAAAGCTTACGAAAACAATCCCCAACCATTCAAGAATTGAACAAAAATTACACGAATAATTCGTGACATAACTCCAGAAATGTGTTTAGAAGTAATGGAAAATTTCAACAAAAGAGTTGTGTGCTGTCAGAGGAGTCGTGGTGGTCATTTAGCAGAATATTGTATTCCATGTATAATTGTACACTGTTCAGCTACGCAGTACCATAAATAAACTTCAAATATGTTATAAAACTTTCATTTTATTCGTTACCAACATTCGAAACCTCTTATTGGAACACCCTTTATTTATATTGGTTTTCGTCTTCGCCTAGCTTCTTTTTCAGTTTATCCAAGGTAGAAACAACTCCGCTTTCATAAAGACAATATATTTTCCTTCTTATTAGGTCCTGATCACTATTGTCTATACGGTGAGATTAAAAATCACTACGTTTTTTTCTTTTGTTCAATTTTTCACTAATAATAATATCCCTTATCAATGATATTGGTAGTTTTTGTTAGTAGACAGGTTTCTTTTAAAGCTATTTGTTTAATTAGTTCTCTACTGATTAAAGTTTCATACACATTTTTCACCACCTGTTTTGCATCTAATGACAAATGGTTTTGACGCGACATAGTTATATTCTCGTAAAACAACTTTGTCCAATGGCATAGTAAAAACGGTTATTCAACACTGTCATTAAAATATTAGCCGAAATATTTATATACCTAATGGTCAATACTCAAGAAATACCTGGCCCACCCCTGCCATTATGAAATAATGGATTTACCCAATAACAATAGGTAATAAAATCGTTAAAGGTTAAAAGTCATAGCGATATACTTTGAGACAGACTATACATTTCCGCAAAAGTTTATCTGCTCTTTTAAAATATCTACTTAAAAAGTAATACACCTATCTTAAATCGGTTTTTAATATAAAATCCTGCTACTGAACGCTTTTTCGTGCTGAAAAAAAAAAAAGTGAGCTAGTGGCAACTCTAAACCCTTTATTGCCGCCGCCGAGGTGCCTCAAAGTCGCGGGTTGGGCCCGGAGCATTTGGATGGTGAACACAGCCTGTTGTTTTCTTTTTTTACCTCCCTTGAACCGATCTGAATGTTGAACCTGTCGTATCTCATCGCGTATTTTCGGTGTAGACGCCCTGACCAATCATCTATTTAAAATTGAGGCACAATCTTCCCAATAATAGTTCAATAAGTGAAAAAGAATAATTTTTCATTAGTGACCTTGGGTGCAAGCAAATAGTATAAGTTACATAAGCGTAAACAGTGGTTGTCAGTTGTGTTGGACTTAACTATTAGCCACTGGACATCTTGTTGTGTTAAAAATAATAATATTCTGTATATTTAAAAAAATATATTCACGCAAACAAAAAATATTATTATATTATTTTATGGTATTCCAAGGCTGAAAGTGCCGATGAAGTTGTTGGGCAATTTGCTTTTATGTACCCTGGCCAACAGGTCCCATCCTGCCAAACGATTTTAAATATCTTTAATCGTTTTAAAAAATTCGGTTGCATTAGCCAATGTAGTAGATGCAAGGAAGTTTAAAGGTGCCCAATACTGTAGAACAAAATAGTCCAGGCGTGCAGGGCAGCGGAAATGGGGATTCCCCGCGGAATTTGCGCAATGAATAGTGGGTCAGAGCCGGACCGGACCATAATTTTTGTTACTATCTATAAAGTTGACATCATCAAATGTCAAATTCAAGCATTCTTTTTTTTTTTTTTTGACAAAATTGTTGGTTATTAAACGATACTACCATAGAATATTTAAAATTATTGTGTAATATTGGATTTTATATCATCTGATATAATATGGAAAGAATAGATGCGCCACTTTGCAGCCTTCTATTTAAATTGATATTTTTGGGAGTTTTTATTTTTACCAAAAATCTTTTGTAAAAAATAAAAAACGTTTTTTTAAATAAATTTAAACATTGTATGATAGTTTCATGATAACTTACACCAATTTTGTGATAAAAAAGAAGGGCAAGATAGTGTAAATGAGTTTAATCTAACCAAGATTGTTGTAATTAAAAGTGAAAATTTTTATAACTGCTTTTTAGGCATATACTTTTCACTAATAACAAACATTCATGAGAAAATAACAGTGGTTAAAAATGTTTAGTAACCTTTGGTACCTAGGATCCATTGTAAAGTAACCGTTAAAATTATGTGTCTACAGATGTCGAGCTTAAAAAGTTGATAATGTAAGTTTAAGAAACCAAAATCTAATTTCTTTTAAACAAATACAGAAAAAGCAAAAGGAACTTTAACATAAAATTGTACTTTTTTCATTCAATTAGAGGAACCGAATATTAAAATTTGCCTGGTCTGCCCAGTAATTAATAATTTTGATCCTTTAAGAGAATGTACTAAATTATTAAATGAAATAAAAGTACCTAAATTAAACCTTATTTCTTTTTAATAATCCACAGAAATACACAAACATTGGGAAATCATTAAAAGATAGCAAGATTTTTTATTTTCTCAAGTATTTCCTATGAAATTTAAATTTTCTATAATTCATAATTGATATATTATTATTTATTCGGTTACCTAACGTTACCTATAAGAAGACCTAAATTTTAAAAATAAGAAATAAATGCGGGTATGTTACCCTTAGATTTGCAAGATAAAACCATACAACCTCTAGTCATTTTGTTACGATATTATAAGTAAAAACAATAAACACAAAATTATAGTCACAATTTAATAAACACAATCACCAAAATAAGAAGGTTTTTATCAATCCAAAAAAACTGCAACCAAAAATATAATCACACAAAGAAAACAATAAAACTAATACGGCTCCCAAAAAAAGTGTTGCCACTACCACGATTTATCAGTGTGTAAGAGGCAACACAAAATTATTTCGTGGAATTTTTGCGCAAAATCGGCGGGGCCAACTTTGACAGTTATTTTCATACTGGCTGGACATTTTTTGATCGAATGGGCCATAGCATTGGGTTCCATACACCTTTAAACTTCCTTGAGTAGATGCTATCACAAAGACCATGAAGCCCGTACTATTTTTAAAAAAAGCCGAAAAGGACAAAAAATGTTTTTGTAAAAAGTCCAGCATCCAAATTTCCCAAAAATTGGCATTCCGACCCAAGTTAGACATAAGAGAGGAAATTAATGAAATGACGATTTTATAAAACATATTCTGTTTACAGATGAATCATCATTTTTTTTTATGGTTATCATAATCCTGAGGCCAATATTGGTCACGGGGAAATAAACATTTTTTTTTGGCCTGTACGGAAAATATCCCCAAAAATTAAACGTTTGGGCGGCATTTTGGTCGACAACATTGTAGGACCTTTGTATTGAAGGAACTTAAAAGGCAAAAATATTTGCAAATGCTGAAGGGGAAATTATACCACCTGTGCGGAATTTAAATGTTAGTTTCAAGGAAATTTGGTTTAGCAGGATGGGTCCTGCTCATAACGCGAAACCAGTTCAGGAATTTCTACTAGGACTTTTCCTGAACGGCTTATTTGTGGCAGAGGTACCATACCATGGCCGGCAAGGTCACCGGATTTTTCCCTTTTCTTTTTTTTTTGGGGGCCCAATTTTTTAAAATTTAAGGATCCCATGGAAGGCCGTAAATTTTTTTGAGTTAAGGGAAAATATTTGACATTACTAACGATTTTTTTAAAACAAGATTTGCCAAAATATTAAAGAAAAAAAAAAAAAATCAAAGGTTTCCCAATAATTTTATTTCCTATTTTAGGTTTTAAAAAGGGGGCTTAACTTCCGGGGTTAAAAAAGGGGACGGGGGAAACCTCGAAACTTGGTGAGGTGTTTTTCAAAAAAATCCGCCCGTATCTTCAACCACACTTTTTTAAGCGGACTAAAATCTCGAACATGAGGTTTTTTTCATTAAGCTTGTAAACTAAAGGGGTTTTTTGTGTGGTCATTTTTTTTTTTAAGATTAGCATTAAGGGTTTGGGAAAAAAAAAAAATTGTAATGTTAATTTAATTCCTTTTTATCCGAAAAAAAATTTTGTAAAAATAGGGAATTAATTTTTTCAGTTTATTTGAAAATTATTAAAAAACCCTTAAATTTTTTCCCAAAAAGGGGGTATATAAATTAAATTGGTTTAAATACCCTTTAAAATTTTTTTAATTACCAGTTTATGATTTTAACGGGGTTTTTTCCCAAAGTAAAAACCCCCTTTTTTCCCACTTATTTTCTGTTATATGATTTTTTTTTAGGATATGAATTTAAAAGGTTAATTTTAATTTCATTTAAAAAATGACCATTTAAGAATAATTTTTAGGAAAAGGGAAACGGATGGTTTTTGTTTTAAATGAAATAAAGGAACAAAAAATTTGGGAAAGCAGCCCCCGTCCCAAGTTTTTTGTTTTGATTTCTTAAAGAGGCAGAGGGAAATTTTAATTTTTTTTTTTTTTGAGAAATATTCGAGAAATGAAAAAGAAAGTTTAAAGGGTTTTTTAAAAAAAATTTTTTGGGGGCTTTAAAAACAAAAAACCCAAAAAAAAACCTTTGGAAATAACTAAAAAACCAAAGAAACAAATTGCGAAAATTTGGAAAAAAAAACCCCCACCCCGGGTTTACTCCATTATAAGCCCCCTTATACAGGGTGGTCCATAAGGGGGTTAAAAAATTCAACCGTTGAACTATAAGAAAATTTTCTTAAAAAACTTTTAAAATTTTTTGCTAACCAAAATTTTTTCTAAAAAGGGGGGTTAAAAAAGGGAAAAAAAAATTAATTTTTTTAAATGGAATTTTCAAAAAAAAAAAAGTGGGTCAACCAGCGGGAAGCTATGATTTTTTTTTTTAAAAAATCATAAAAAAATACTTTTTTTAAAATGTTATGTCTCCGCAACGTTTTTTTAATTTCCTGCAAATTTCCCGTAATCAATGTTGACATCCTTTATCCTAAACTATCTTCAATTTTTTTTTTTATTATACAGGGGGTTTTTTTTTTTTTTTTTTTTTTTTTTTGTTGAATAGCTTTTAAATGTGCTCTTTCAGAAAAAATATGTTTGCCTTACCATCGCACATCGTTTTGAGATTTTTTTCCGTAAATTTAACTTAAAAGGGGAAATTTTTATGGGAGGTCAAAAAATCAAAAAAGATACTGTTTGGATTGTTTTAGTAATTATTTTTGTAACTTTAATTTGGTTTCATTTTGGGATATTTTCTTCCCCTTTGGGGGGGTATAATTGGAAACCCATTATGGGCCCCTTTTTTTTATGGAACCTTTAAGGAAATATTTTTCAAAATTTTTAAATGAGGACTTTATAATCTGTTAAAAATAACCACTAAACTTTAAAAAAGGGTGGGTTCCCGTTAGGGGGGGCACCGCTCATTTCGTGCTGGGACAAATACTTGAAAGAAAATTTCCCGGGGTTGGATCGAAAAAGAGGACTTTTTTCCTATGGGGATAGTTAAAGAACTGGTCTACAAGCCCCCCAAACCGCAGCAAAATTTCAAAAAAAAAGAGAAGTTTTTCAATAACTCCCTTAATGTTACAAAATGAAATGTCTTTAACCCGATTCAATATGTGTTTACGAAAAAAAGGGAGGGGTTTTTTGTATTTAAAAATTAATTGGGTTTATGTAAATTTATTTAT
>JAHBCN010023302.1:0-12755 GCA_019359885.1 Listronotus oregonensis | reverse complement strand
AGAACTTCTACAAAGAAACAAAGAACAAACAAAATCCCTTTTTATACACTAAAAACTCGATAAACTAAAGCTTAAGGAAAAGGTAAAAATTTTAAGTTATCAAGTTTTTTAGTTATCGAGAGTTGAAGTTAACTAGGTTTAAAAAATTCAAATGTTGACTTAACGAGGTTTAGTTAGAGGATATGTTAGCGTATTCAATTTTCGTTTCATTTTATGTTTTTCTTATTATCTTTTAATTTTATACGTGTACTAACGAGCTATTTTAGTAAAAGACTGGAGTTTAAAGCAATAAAGTTTCAAAGAAAACCTTATATTGTATAGATTACGCACTTGGAGATTTAATTACCTTCAAGAAATTAAAAGATAAACGTTAGAAAACAGATCTATAATTTACCTTGATAAAACATGGTTTGATACACACGACACAGTATCCAAAGAATGAATTGATTCCAGTCAAAACTGTCAGACGAAAGCACCTTCAAATAAAGGAAAACGCATTACCATAATACTGGCTGGTTCAGAAGACGGATTTGTCCCAAACTGCTTGCTGTTGTCTGCAAAGAATATTAAGGATTCTAGCTTGGATTATCATGAGGATACAAGTGCAGAACTTTTTGAAAATTGGTTTCAAAATTATATTTTAAAAAATATTCCAAACAACAGTGTTATTGTTATAGATAACGCAAGCTACCACAGCCGTCTGCTACACAAAGCACCAGCTTCATCAAGTTCAAAAACTAAAATCCAGGAATATTTGTTAGAAAATGATATTTATTGTAAATTAAGTTACAAAAAAGCACAACTTTTGGAAGTCCTAAATTCATATGCAATTAAAAAACAATATGTATGTGATAATTTGGCTGAACAGGCTGGGAATACTTCTTACGTCTTCCTCCGTATCACTGTATGTTTAAACCCATAGAGCATTTGTGCAAGTTAAATCAAAGATCAGAGCAGAAAATGTTACACCTACTTTAAGTCCCAGTGTTATAAATTTGATAAAAAAATGTAATTACTAACATACCAGTTGAGAGCTGGAAAAATTCAGTACAACACATTATAAAAATTGAGAACTCTTACATTTCTATACAAAACAACATAAATTCTATTGTAATTAATCGCAATGATGACTCTGATAGTGAAACAGAATTAGACTTAGATATTTACATTAAAAATGTAATTATGTATAGATAACATAGTTATAAATTTAATAAAACTTTGCATAAATTTAATTTCTTAATGTAATTTTAATATTATACTTACCTAAATAAACAATAAATTATAAATTTTATATTATTAGAGTCCGTCTCTAATGTTCTGTCCTTTAATACCTACTGATCCGCAGTTTTATTGTTGTCGGCAGGTATAATCCATAAATGAAGGCAAAAGCTAACACGGTATACCTTCTTTAAGACAAACTATATCTGCTTACGATAAGTCACTGATAAATACTTTAAGTTCTGGAAGTCACCAAGGGTACTACTTTAAGTTATTAAGGACCAATGGTTAAATTCTTTGTGTAAGTTATAGAGGTTCTGAACTTTAAGTAACGGAGTGTTTCTGCTTTGAAGGAAAGGGAAGACAAAAAATTATTAGTTGTTGAGGTTTTTATGTTATCGAGGTTTGACTTATTAAGGTTCTACTGTAAGACCTAGTAGGTGCATTTTACCCAGAGAAATGTCTGTAAAACTGTTAAAATTAACCATTATTTAAAATTTCTGAACTTGGACCCTTTTAAAGTTGGGACGCTGATCTTTCGGAAAACAATTATATTTATATTTTATTCCAACAGATGAAAGGCGGATATTGTCCAAGAAGTACTTTTATTTCAAAATTGCAGTTTAAATATATTGCAGTGATATTTTGGACGATTTCAGTATCTATTTCTCTGGGCACAAAAAACCTTTATAGTAAAAGGTAAATATCGTAGTATGACTGTAAAGGCGGTGGCGGATCTGGGGTTTTTCAATTTTTTTATTCAAAAAGTAAGATATGAGATCCACACCAAATAGGAGTGACTAGCTAGAGAAAGATATTCCAGCTTATGAGCATGCGCGGTCTTTTTTAATACGTCTCCGCATTTTCACATTTGAAAAATACCTAGTTGGGAAAAAAAAATATCTTTTTGAATTTTTTCCGTAAATTTTATTAAAATTTATTGTCAAATTCCAAATTTTGCAAAATATATGCATTTTTTTTTTTTGGAATTAGAGGCTTCTAAAATATTTGCATATTAAAATTGTTAAGATAATTTTTTAAAATCTAGGATTTGATAATAATAATAAATTTTATTAAATTCACGAAAAGAAAACACATAAAGGATTCGCTTTCAAAACTTACATTTTTCTCTGAGGGGGGGGGCATTAAAAAAAATCGACATTTTTTTTGCAAATTTCCCAAATAATTTTTTTTAATAAAGTGTTTCTCTTTAGGTTATTAGCATCTGGTATACATTTGGTGTCTGTTCCACTCTTTGGATAAAACACTTCAAAATTCCCAGAGTCACATCACACAATCACATCATAAGGTACACCACTGTGTACCTTGTGATGTGATTGTTTGAAGCTAAGTACCACTTAACAAAAAATGAAAAAAACCTTTGTTTGTTGTCCGTAAAACCTAAAAAAAATACTTAAAAAATTAATTTAAATTAAATCAAAAGAAAAACGGCATAAATGTAACATTTTCCTAATGGGCCGATTTATTTATTATTTCGTCTTTAAAAGGGTATAATTTTTTCGATTTAAAAAAATCGTATTAACTTTTAGTAACAAAAATATTAACTTATTTGTGTTCTATTTTAACCAATATCTATTAAAAGAGGTGATAAACGCTAGACCTTGACAGAGTACCGACTTTTTATGTTTCGACATTTTAGGTATTTATTGTTCCCTTTTTTATATTTTCGTTTAAATGGCAAGTTTGTCATAAAAATTAAATATATTTAGTATTTACTAAAAATAAATGGAATATCGCTTTTATTAAAATGTATTGAAAAAAATGAGAATCTCCTAAAAATCTTTAGTTATAATTGAAATAATTTTCTTTAGTGCATTTTTAGATTTTACGAAAAAAAATACAGAAACGTCTATTTTTTAAATTTTCTTTAAAATTATTAGGAAACCACAAATGGAAAACGCTCTTATTTTATTAATAAAATAATTAACCCATCACCATTTCTATTAATAATTATTATTAAAATAAACCTTAAACAAACAAATTATTTTACTATTTATGGCATTGCGCCATAAATTAAAAAAGTTTCAGAATTTTTTAAAGGAAAACTTATTAATTTTTAATTAAAATATTTGTTAGAGTTGTCACCAAAACTTTAATAAGTTTTTTGAATTTTATAGAGATTTTAAAGTTTCTTTTTCTATGCACTCTGAGAATTTACAAGTTCATATTTTGAGACTTGGACCGAAGCGGTCCTTTTTTGCATATCCAGCGAGTAACCCCAAAAAAGAGTTTAATTCTCCCATGTCGCTTTAAAAACTCAAAGCAAATTATGTCAATTTTTAAATTGACCCATACCAAATTAATTTTCGATACTAAAAAATTATTAAAAGATTATATGTAAATTGTCTGTGACTAATTTTCCGAAAATTAATCTGATCAATATAGGAGCTTAAAAAACGAACTGAAAATTCACCAATGAAAATCCTTTAAAAAATACATTTGACTAAAAGCTAGCACCATATTCCACACGCGTATGTAAAACTATGTTAATAAGACACTATACTAACAAAGATAAGCTTCTCTAAAGCATGGTTGTGCGAATTGGACCTGTTGTCTCTTTATTATTTAGACACCAGTTTATTGCCATTATTATTTTAATTAATTTAAATGAGGGCTTCAACAGGTATACTTTACGATGTAACAAATAAAGCTCCAAGTTTTATATTGGGACGATCCCAATTAAATTATTTAAAAAAAATTTTTAAAAATTTTTTTTAAACCGGGTTTAAATTAATTTTTGGGTTTTTAAAAGGGCCCGGTTTATTTTTAAAAAAAAAAAAACCCCCTTTAAAAAAAAAAAAAAAATTTTTTTTTTTTAAAAAAATTTTTTTTAAAAAATTTTTAAAAAAATTTTTTTTTAAAAAATTTTTTTTTTTTTAAAAAAAATTTTTTTTTAAAAAAAAAAAAAAAAAAAAATTTTTAAAAAGGAAAAAAAAATAAAAAAAAAATGGAAAATAAAAAGGTTTAAAAAAATTTAAAAAAATTAAAAATTTTTTTTAAAAAAAAATTTTTTGGGGGTTTTTTTTTTTTTTTTAAAAATTTTTTTTTAAAAAAAATTTTTAAAAAAAAAAAATTTTTTTAAAATTTAATTTAAAAAAAAAAAAAAAAAAAAAAAAAAAAATTTTTTTTTAAATTTTTTTAAAAAAAACCCCCCCAAAAACCCCTTTTTTTTTTTTTTTAAAAAAAGGGGTTTAAACTTTTTTTTTTTTTTTTTAATTTTCCCTTTTTTTTTAAAAAAAAAGGGGGAAAATTTTTTTTGGAAAAGACCCCCAAAAAAAACCCCAAAAATTTTTTTCCTTTTTCCCCAAAAAATTTAAAGGGGGGAAAAAATTTAAAAAAACCCCCTTTTAAAAAAAAAAACCCCCCCCCAAAAAAAAAAACCCCAAATTTTTTTTTTTTTTTTTAAAAAATTTAAAAAAAAAATTTTTTTTTAAAAAAAAATTTTTTTTTTAAAAAAAAATTTTTTTAAAAAAAAAATTTTTAAAAAAAAAATTTTTAAAAAATTTTTTTAAAAATTTTAAAAAAATTTTTTTTTTTTTTTTAAAAAAAATTTTTCCTTTTTTTTAAAAACCCAAAAAAAAAAAAAAAATTTTTTAAAAAAAAAATTTTTTATATTTTTTTTTTTTAAAAATTTTTAAAATTTTAAAAAAATATTAAAATTTTAAAAATTTGGAAACAAAAAAAAAATTTTAAAAAAGGTTTTTTAAAAAAATTTCCCCCTTTTTTAAAAATAGGCCTTTAAAAAAAAGGGTTTTCCTAAAAAAAAATTTTTTAAAAAAAAAAAATTATTTTTTTTAAAAAAATTAAAATCCTTTTTTTTTTTTTAAAAATTTTAATTTTCTTTTTAAAAAAAGGGGGCCCCCCCAAAAAAAAAAAATTTTTTAATTTTTTTTTTTTTTTTTTTCCCTTTTTTTTTTAAAAAAATTTTTTTTTAAAAATTTTTTTAAAAAAAAAAAAAATTTTTAAAAAAAAAAAAAAAAAGGGTTTTTTAAAAAAAAAAAGGCCCCCCAAAAGGGGAAAAAACCCCCCGGGGGGTTTTTAAAACAAAAAAAAAATTTTTTTTTTTTTTTTCCCCCAAAAAAAAAAATTTTTTCAAAAAAAAAACCTTTTTTTTTTTTCCCCCCTTTTTTTTCCCTTTTTTAAAATTTTTTAAAAATTAAAAAAGGGGGGGGGGAAAAAAAAAGGGTTTAAAAAAGGGAAAAATTTTTTTAAAACCCAAAAAAACCCCGGGGAAGTTTTTTTTTTTTTTTTTAAAAAAAAAATTTTTTTTTTAAAAAAAAATTTTTGGGGAAATTGGGAAAAAAAAAATTTTTTTTTAAAAGGGGAAAAAAAAAACCCTTTTTGGGTTTTTTTCCCTTTTTTGGGGTTTTTTTTAAAAAAAATTTTTTAAATTAATCCTTTTTTTTTTTTGGGGGGAAAAAAAATTTTTAAAAAAAAGGGGAAAATTTTTTTTTTAAAAAAAAAAGGGCCCCCTTTTTTTAAAAAAAAAAAAAGGGGGGTTTTTTTCCCCCCAAAAAAGGGAAAAAAAAAAAAAGGGGTTTAAAAAAAGGGAAAAATTTTTTTTTTTTTGGGGGGGAAAAAAAATTTTAAAAAAAGTTTTTTTTTTTTGGGGGGGAAAAGGGGGGGAAAAAAAAAAAATTTTTTTTGGAATTGGGGGGAAAAGGAAAAGGGGGGGTTTTAAAAGGGTTTAAAAGGGGGGAAAAAAAAAAAATTTTGGGGGAAAAAAGGGGGGAAAAAGGGGGGGGCCCCCCGGGGAATGAAAGGGGTTTAAAATGGCCCCCCGGGGGGAAAACCCAAAAAAAAAAGGGGCCCCCCCCAACCCCCAAAAAAAAAAAAGGGGGCCCCCTTTTTTTTTAAAAAAAGGGGTTTTTTTTGGGGGTTAATTTTGGGGGAAAATTTTTTAAAAAAAAAATTTAAAAAAAGGGGGGGTTCCAAAAAAAAAAAAAAAAAATTTTTTAAAAAAAAAAATTTTAAATTTTTGGGGCCCTTTTTGGTTGGGGTTTTGGGGTTTTTTTTTCCAAAAAACCCCAAGATTAAAATTTTTTTCTGAAATTTTTAAAAATTTTGGGAAAAAAAATTTTTTAAAAAAAAAGGGTTTTGGGGAAAAAAATTTTTTTTTTTAAAAAAAAAAAAGGGGGGGGAAAAAAAAGGGGGAAAAAAACCCCTTTTTCAAATTTTTCCCTTGGTTTTTTTGGGGGGGGGGAAAATTTTTTTAAAAAAATTTTTTGGGGGGGGGGTTTTTTTTTTGGGGGGCCCAACTTCCCCCCCCAAATTTTTTTTAAAAAAAAAAAACCCCAAATTAAAAGGCCCCCCCCCGGGGGGGGGGGGTTAAAAATTTTTTTTTTTCCCCCCCCAAAAACCCCCTTTTTTCCCCCAAAAGGGGGAAAAAAATTTTTTTTTTTGGGGTTTTTAAAAAAAAAAAATTTTTTTTTTCTTTTTTATTTTTTTAAAAAATTTTTGGGTTTTTTTTTTTTTTTTTGGGGGGTTTTTTTTTTTCCCTTTTTTTTCCAAAAAGGAAAAAAAAAAAAAAAAGGGGGTTTTTTTTTTTTGGGGGGGAAAAATTTTTTTTTAAAAAAAAAATTTTTTAAAAAAAAAAAGGGAAAAAAAAAAACCCGGGGTTTTTTTAAAAAAAAAATTTTTGCCTTTTAAACCCTTTTTTTTTTTTTTAAAAAAAAAAAAAATTTTTTTTAAAAAAAAAAAAAATTTTTTAAAAAAAAAATTTTTGGGGAAATTTTAAAAGGGGGGGGGGGCCCCCTTTTTGGGTTTTTCCCCTTTTTAAAAAAAACCCCCTTTGGATTTTTTTTTTAAAATTTAAAAAAAAAAAAAAAAAATTTTGGGGGTTTAAAAATTTTTTTTTTTTTTTTTAAAATTTTTTTTTAAAAAATTTTAAAAAAAAAAAAATTTTTTTTTTTTTTTTTTAAAAAAAAAATTTTTTAAAAAAAAAAATTTTTTTCCCCCCCTTTTTTTCCTTTTTTTTTTTTAATTTTTTTTTTTTTAAAAAAAAAATTTTTTAGGAAAAATTTTGGATCCCAAAAAAAATTTTTAAAATTTTTAAAAAATTTTTTTTTTTTTTTAAAATTTTTTTTTTTTTTTTTTTAAAAAAATTTTTTAAAAATAAAAAAAATTGGCCTTTTAAAAAAGATTGATGATGGAATGAAGCAAAAGTCGGGGAAAACTAATAACACTGTCTTGTAAAACAGAAAAAATAGCAAAAAATATTTTGTTATATCCATTTAAAAATATAAAAAAAAAAAAATTAAATTGCTAAAATTCGTTTTTTTTCAATAATTTTTTATTTCTCTTCCTGTAGGGTTTACCTGTTGCACGCTTCATTTAAATTAATTAAAATAATAATGGTAATAATCCGGTATTTAAATAATAAAAGAGACAACAGGTCCAGCGAGCATTACCATATTTTTAGGAGGCGCATCTTTTGACCATTAATCTTGAACAGTATAGAGCCTTATTAACATAGTTTTACATACGCGTGCGGACCGTGGTGCTAATGTATTCCGGACTATCAAATGTCCATAAACGCCGATTGGTATTTACATATCCGACAACTTGCGGTTGCCTGGATTATAATAAATTGTTTTTAAGGACCTTTCCGACAGGTGGTTTTTAATTTAAAGCCCTTTTATTTGCACATCTAAAATACATTTCTTTTAAACTTTAAAAATTGGGGTTGAGTTTTTATTGCCAGAATTTTATTTTAAGACCTTGTTAGGCTATCGTTTATTATTTTGAAAAAGGTACAAATTTGTTATAGCAATTTTATTGTTTTTGGTTGCTTAAATATAAATATAGGCTTGCGTTTTTGGAAAAAGGATAAATTTGTCATTATATTAAAAATTTCAAATTATCTCAATAATATATGCATTTTTAGCAAAGGGAAAGCGCGGCCTGAAATGTCCTATCAAAGTATTCTTTAGTGAGCTTCAAAAAGAATGCGCAAAGTGCGACTTTGAGCATTCTTATTGAAGCGCACACATGATACTTTTCAATTGGTCGTAAAAAACGTATTTTTAATTAAATTTATTAGAGATATCATTTTTTAATTTAACATCTTTTCATCATTTTTTTTTTTTTATTTCAGAAATAAAAAAATATTTTAAACCAAAAAAAAAGTTTTCATACCGTTAATATAAAAATAAAACATAGTTAAATATTGTACTATCAAAACTTTTAGTTTTTTTTTTAAACGTGTAAATTGTTTTATCGTAAATATTTATTAGGGTTAAACATATATTAAAAAATAGTGTTATGCTTAATAAAAAGGTAATAAAATAATATTAACACACTTTAAAAACTATAAGACATTAAGAGCAATGTATAGGTCATGGTTTATATTTTCATTTATGTTTCTCTCCAGATATTTCAAGCTTGCTTTCGTTATCCCATCTTACTTCTAGGTAGTCTTTATAAAAAATATAACATTTAAATTTAAATTTCTGCACTTTCAGTTTGCTTCACAGCTTTTTAAATAAATTCATGTATAAACTATTTCGTTGGCTAGTAGGAAAAGGCATTAAGGGGAAAAATACTTGTAAAATTTAGAAAATTTTGTTTTTCTTTTTCATAAAATATTAGTATAATCCTTAAAAAAAACGTAACCAAATTTTTATATTTATATCATTTTTATCCACATTCATTTTAAAAGTTTTAATACCAGCTTTGTTTTTTTTTGTGGTTAGTTGGCTTAAAAAAAAGTTATAGACAATTTAAAAAAAATTGCAATGTTTCGTTTCTTACATTTATTTTGTTGGGTGCCAGCATACAGTCATAGGTCAACTAAGTATTAAAATTTTACTACTTAAATTACTAGGAAAGTAGTAATATTCTTTTTTTAAGGGGGAAAGAGAGCTATGTAATTTACAACAAACTAAAAATGCGAAAATTCGCTTTTAGTATCTACTTGAAGTAGCATAGTTCAAATACTTTTTCTTTAGAAATTTGTATTTGATTTTTTAAACTTCAAGTCCAAAATTTCTGTCAATGACGCATTGCTCGCTTTTAGAGTGCCCCGGGTTGTGTGGGGTCAGGGGAATCAATTCCAGTGGCTTATGCATTTTAGAAAATAAATGATAAAATTTCGTCAAAACATGAAAATATTTTTCACAAACAAAAGTTATTTTATCACATTTTCATCAACCCTTTAAATTAGTAACAAGCCTATATTATTTTGGTATTATTCGGATTAATGAAAAATGTATTTTTTTTTTGCTTAATTTTGCATACCTCCTATTTTGAGGTCATAGAATACAAATTTGAGTTTTTTTGGCGATTTTTCAACGTTTTTCCAAAAAAAAAAACATTTTTTACTTTAATTTTACCTTCTCTGATTTTATTTTGCTACATGAAAAATATAATAAAATTTTAGTCTTAACATAAATTAAAAAAGATGTAAAAGCAGAACGATAGACAATCCAAGTTACACCGACTTGCCAATTCACCACCGATCTTGCAATTTCAATATTAAATACGATATTCACACGCATTGCTTCATCAAAAATATCCACTATATAAGGAACACGAAAGCTCTGAGATCATCAGCTTGTAGAATCCAATAACTATTTCGGGTCTTTCGTGTTCCATATTTGGGATTTATATCGAGAATATTTTTGATTAAACATTGGGGTCGAGCGAAGCAAGGTTCGCATACCTTATAAAAATGTCAAAGAAAACTATTACAACCTGGTAACAGGTCAACTTTTTTAGAATTTGGGAGTTGAATTGGGACGTAAACGTTTTACCTACTTTTTATTGAAAATTAAGGTTTTTTCCTTACTTTTTAAGTGTTTTTTTTTAATATTAACATAGTATGAGTTTTTTAAATATGTTTTCGTGCAAATGCCAGAATTTAAAGGAATTTGTCGTAAAATGGAATTAAACAATTCAATTATTATTTTTTTAAATACTATAAGAGGCAGCCAAAAAAACAGCTTCTGATTCATGTTTAACAGTCAAAAAGTAAAAAGTGTGCAAAAAAATAGCGGAAAATCGCATTTTCCAATATCCGAATAATTACTAATATTGATTTTTGGCCTTTTAAAACTCTGAATACCGTACGCGAAAAAACTTTTGTTAAAGTTGCACATATCTCTGCAGCATCCAAAGTGGTTAGTTCTGGATTTCGTTCCCGAATCCCATGGTAAACATTTTTAACCATTATTCATTCTTTTAACGTTAACTGAGTTTTTTTTTGTAGGCGAATAACTAGTTAAAGGTTGGTTAATATTCACAGTTTACAGAATTAAAAGCACTTAACAACACTAAATCTTTATATACAATTATATACATTAAATAAGATAAACTATTATAAAATTGGCACAAAACAATATCTATATACAAAATACCCTGTATAACAATTAAAATTTAAACTTACAAAATCTGTCCATAATCAATAATAACTAAATAAAATCATCGAACAGCACGAAAACCCTGTCGATACGCTTATTTTCAAGTCTCTTCAAGTTGTAAACTAAGGAATGTGTGTTGCCACTTTTATTGTCTTCTCGATAACAATGATTTCAATACATATTGGCGTGCTATTTTAAGTGCGATCGCTGGCTGGTGATTTATTCTTGCGAATTATGACAACGTGGCGATGAAACTTTTGTTCGGTTCACTGTTATTTGAGCGGAAAAGTATATCATAGGCTTAAAAATCATTTACTAGTGTTAGATTTTTATTCAGCCGCTTCGTCGGTTGGGTGGCCGGTATTAAATGAGTTACTGACAGAAATTTTGGACTTTAGGTATAAATATTTTATACAAAGCATTTGCATTTTTAGTGGCGATTTGTGGTTTTTAAGTTAGGGGAAGGGAGCGAAAAAAATTTAAGGATAAAAAGTCTAAAAGTTTTCTTTCGGCAGAAAAAAAACAATGCACGAACTGCCTTCAAAAGTGTATAGGTAACCAGTTAATAGGTTATTAAAACACTACAAATATATATTTGAAGAACATATCCAATCTTACATGACGTTAGGTTACTACATGTCATTTAAGCTGCATAAACCTTAATTTTGATACAAATTTAATATTTGTTTTTATTTAGTTCTGAGATCCTTTTGTGTTAAGAATTGAATGTAAAGATAATATTAAATGCACTATCTATTAAAAGTATGCTAATATATTTTAATGAGCTTAGGTTACTTCAGGATGATATCTTGTCATTAACATATTTTTTAGCAACATGCAAGTCAACCTTTTTTTACTAAAGTTACTAAAATTATAAAGAGAAACATTTTTGTCTTTAAAATTTAATCTTTCTAGCTGAAACCGTTTAAAGTAGCAAAAGTCGGTAAAACTAACTAAACAATCAAATCCAAACCGTTTTTTTTTCTACCGTTATCCCAACATGCAAACACCGTGATTGATTATGCAAAATCTCCGAAGACAACTGTGAGAATCGATACCAAACTATATTTAGATCATCTGCCTAAAAATCTAACCCTATCTCCCATGCACAGATTCCGATGCAAAATTAAAATTTATCCCACGAACATCATCCGAAAATTTATGCAATTACAGTCAGTCAGCTCAAACATATACCTTCACGTCATACACTAAGCTCTCGAAATCTACCTGGGGCATCGTACCTCATCTACATTTTTCCGTATGGGTATTTGACCCTTTCGTATTCAAATAGACTCTCAAAAGAAATCGAATACATTTAATAGCCTATCTGGGCCTAGTGATTTAGAAAAATACCTGTAACACCTTTCCACAGGTAAAGAGTTGCTCATCATTACGTAAGGGCACACATGCTTCTGCAAGGGTACGCTCAGGCCCTACACACGATCGGTTTAGGGTTAACCATTTAAATCGGTGTCCCTTACACTTAATATTCAAGCAGGTACCCTTAATTTCGCATACATTAAGCAGGTAGGTAAAAAATTTCCTTCCTACTACCGTTTCTCTATAAGTTTACAGTAAATCCCTTCTAAAAACCACCCTTATTTGCACCCTTCTTGACTGAAATTTGTATCCGAGACGACCGATCTAATGCAAGTGCTTATTTTTGCATATAGGAAATAGGGGAAGGGATGTACCTGAGCGATTTCTTAAATAAGTCTGACCTTTTGGACCCGAAAAAATGCAAATAAGGACCCAAAGGTACTAAATTATTCACCGTATTTGAATAACGCATTAGAATGACTATGGAAGCAGTTTTTTCTCATGGTATTATCGCAAAGGGTTGCGGAAACGGTTTTTCGGAAGTTAGGTGTAGAATTTTGCCTATAACGATTTTTTTTCTTTTGAAATGTTACAAGGTATTTATTGGTGCGTCTTTGGTGCGTATTGAAAGTAAAATTTGGCCGTTAAAAAACGAATTTTTGCATAATTTGATATTGGCAATTGAAATGGGTTATAAGAGTATATAGAATATTTCAGGTAAAAGTGTCAAAGTAACTTAAATTTTGTTTTGTTAGAGAAAAATTGTCAACGGATTTTAAAGTTTAACAGGGACCCAAATGCCGTTAATATTTAAGAATCTTTAGAGCTAGAGAAAGA
>JAHBCN010023301.1:10000-12676 GCA_019359885.1 Listronotus oregonensis | reverse complement strand
TTAAAAAAAATATACCATTAAAAGTGTTGCTTTATGCCATCTTAAAATTTATTGCCCGTAATTACTAAGTTAAAACTCTTACCAAGTTTAAACAGAAAAACTGGTAACATCCGAAACTTTATAGAGATTTAAAAGTTTACTATGGAATATCACTACTCTACTATGAAGGTGGTTATGGCTTAACTTATAATTAAGAATAACCTTTACTGGTATAAACACATTATATCCATATCCAAAAACTTAGTATTCTCTTTTAAGTCAGAAAGTATCCTTTTCTTATATGTATAGTCTGTAGGTATCCTAAATCAGACCCTCTTAGGATATTATTCTTCTGTCTGGGAATGCCATCTCCTACAACTCTTAGCATCCTTGATTTTATTTAAAGAAGCGAAGTGATTTCACGCTTACAGGAAAACAATACTTAGTGCCACTGTTGTGCATTCCTTCATTTTGTATTTACTTTTTAAATCACCCTTATAAAGTTTTTACGTGGCTCTCAGCGATTTATTCGTTCACAGAATTTACATGTAAATCCCCTCCCTTTCTGATTTCAGTTTATATTTTTTTTTTATCGTTTTTTCACCTCGTTGTCACTTTAAATGTGAATTTGGGCCCTTTTTCTTTCTGCGGTGTTTGAGACAAAACATGGGGAAAATTTTCAAAATATCTGTTTTTAAATGTATGAGCGAATTTTGGGTTTTTTTTTTATAAAAAAACCTTAGTTAAAATGTTTTATTTTCCCGATAGTAGATGAAGTTCTTCGTTACTTTGTGATAGAAAATTTTTAACGAAAAAGAAAATAAACCAAACTTTTATTTTTATCGCTGTATTTTCAAAAAAAAAGTTGTAGCTGCAGTTTCACAGTATTGTTACATTCCTAAACTTAATAACATAATAACATATATTTATATAAAAGATAAAAATGATATACACATGTTTTTATAGAACAATAGCCCAATTTTTTACGAACTATAAACAACGAGGAATATTTTGGATTCGTCGTCTAAACGAAAAACTAGAAGACTGACACCCAAAAGCGCCTGTCAAATAAAACTGGTACACAAAATGCGAGGCCAGTTGCATTGCTATTTTTTGGGAAAAAACTAGGACTTACAGTGGGCAATACTAAAAAAGGGAAAGAAATTGTATACAAGCTTCATTCCATTTTTAAATGTCATTTAGTCGATTTGGTTTTTTAAATGGTAATCGGATTTGTTTTTATTATATTGAAGGTTTATATTTTTGCAAAAAATAATATTTTTGACCATCTTGCGGAGTATTTTGTGTATTAGTGTAGTCTCGCCAACCTAGATTCTGCAGATTTTTCCAAAATATTTAAAAAAAAAAAGTTTTTTTGTCGCCGACATCGCATCAGTCTATCATCTTTCATAGTATTCTAGTTTTTTTGACATCTGTTGCCTGGTCATAAAGAAAATCGTAGGGTTTTTATTGTGCTTGTAAACTTAAATTAACGCTAATATGAAGGGGTTTTTTTTTTTTTTCGTGCGGGTATAAAATTTTTAGTTTTTTAACATGGGGGAAACCAATGACCAATTTTAAAAAAAAGTGCTTTGAAAAATTTTTTTTTTTTTTTTTATTTAGAGATAAGGGGTTTTAAAATTTTTTTAAAAAGCTAATATTAAAGTTTCTTTTTCACTGTTTTTTTGTATAAGCTTTTGCATTATTTATCACTTATCACTTAATCTATAAACTCCAGAGGGGAGTGGTGATGTTTTAGCTTTGGCGGTAAAAAATTACTGTTTTTTTTGTAATGGCCCAGAAGCTATTTTAATTGGGTTTTTGACAAAATACGTGTTTTTTTATCTGAAATCGGTATGAAATATTTGTAGTGTGGTATCCTGGGAAGTTTTTGGGTTTTTTTATGTTGGGTCTATTTGGGGTAAAACCCCATTTGTATTTCTTTTTAGAAGTTAAGTAATTAGTGGTTCGTGAGCTCCGAATTCTTTAAAAAAGGTTTTAAAAAAAAAAAGGGGGATTCCGGGTGTCGGACGGGGGATTTTCTGGTGTATTTTTATCCGCTGAAAAAAAAATCTGAAAAAAAAATTGGGGGGGTCATACAGCAAAAAATCAAAAAAAATTAAAAAAAAAATTACAGTATTTTTAGGGGCAAACAAAAACCTGCAACCACGGAAACGAAAAATAAATTTTTTCAAATTGTCTACATAAAGAGCTATTTAAACATTTTTGATAAGATAAATGATAAAGGAGATACAAACGAAAATGGAATTTTGACAAAAAATTTCGATCCAAAATGGGAAAAAAAAATATATTTTTTTATTAGTTTTTTTTGGGTTTTTTTATTATAAATCATTTTTTTTTATTCAGTTGAATCCCAAACAAGATTTCCAGAAAAAACCCCAAAAAATAAAAAAAAAATTTTTTTAAATTTTTTTTTTCAAGGGGTATTATTATCCCTTTAAAAAAAAACCTGATAATTCAGTTTTGTGAATATAACTCAAATATTGCATTTAGACGAAAAGGTTATATAACCTAATATAACATAGTTTATGTAATATAAAGTTTCGCATTTCTTTTACTTTTTTTGAAATATTGACTTTAAAAAAAAAAAAAAAAGATAATATCTGAAATTTTTTCTCAATTTTGACTTCAGATTTGCGTTTAGGGAAAAAAAAATACCCCAAAAAAAATTTTTTT
>JAHBCN010023301.1:0-5000 GCA_019359885.1 Listronotus oregonensis | reverse complement strand
ACTTAAACGAATACTACAGAACAATGCACTGTGCAGGCCTTTCTCTAAATAATTATAAAAAAAAGCTAATATTACACCACTGTTGTCACAAAAAAAAAAAGATGGGATCCTATACAATAATGTATTTTAACACATTGTGTTTCATAACTTAGAAAAAAATGGCACTTGTACGAGCCCTTTTATTAAGGATTAATTGCAGAATCCCCTTTTCTGACCAGCACCAGAGAAAGGCAAAAGATTGACTTAAAGAATACTTTCAATAATCATTTAAAAAACATTAAAAAAAACTGTCAACTTTTTTGGAAGATACCCTATTAAATAATAGGTGACAAATAATGAAGTGTTAAAATGCTCGGTTATTGAAAACGTTTCCTAGATTTGTAAAGAAGCTTTTCTTGATATATTCGGGCTCTATACTCTAAAGAATAGGTTTTGGTTTTACACGTGCCATATAATTTATTGTACTCAACAACAACATTTTTTTTTTTCATTTAATAAGTTCTTTATATTTTATTATTTTGTACAGCTTTGCTGTAAGTTGTGCTGGTTAAAAAAGAAGTCTAACAAGTTTTAAATTTAAAGTTTCTTTTTTTGCCTTTATAATCGACTCGATTTTTTTTAAAAAATGTTTTTTATTCCAGCTATGTGCAATATATTTAAAGTGGTATTAAACACAACTTAAACCGAAATAATTTTTAATTTCCCCCCCCCGAAAATTTTAAATAAAGATTTTTTTTTTTTCTTGTTTTTTTTTTTTTCTTTCCCCTTATTTAAAAAAAGGACTATGGACGCAATTTTTTTTTTTATATTCACACTATTCTAAACTTAAAAACCGTTTGAGTCTGTCCATAAATTAGTGTACCATCACCATTTACCTGATCTCTCCCGGGGTTACGATCTTCTAATGAAGATTGGGGTAAATAAAAAAAACCGTGTCTAGGCTACTCATAAACATATACGTAAACTCAAAGCCGTACTGCCGAATTGATCCCAAGAGTGAGAAAGAAGCTGATCAAACCACACTCATGCTCTCCCACTCTAGTGGGGCTAATTGGTCCGCGTGACGACAAAAAAGCTAGCCTGTCTGCGTTACTAGCGCGACCAAGGGGGCACCAAAGTGAGGGGGGCCAATGCGGCTCGTATAGCGTTATCTCTCACTCTTTCTTTTCGGCTGTACGGTATCAGCCGTTTATACAGGGGTCCCCAGAATTTTGGGAACCCCTTAATCTAATAGAAAAAAATTTAAAAAAATTATGACAAGTTCCCATAAACTTTTTTTCTACGACCCTCCCCCCCGGAGATACAAGTACTTTTTAAAAGCCCCTGGAAATTGTTTTTTTTTTTTAAAAACTTTTAAAATACTAAAAGGGTAACTTAATATTTTTTAATATGATGGTTACTTAAAAAAAACCATTAAATCATATTTGGCTTATTTAGTTTGCCAGGGACGGACTAGCTCTGCCACAATAATGGAATTTTTTAACACCCTGTATGATAAAGGCTTAACAATATTATTTTTTGGTAGCTTTAACCTTAAACTAAAAAAAGATATTCCTGATTGACATCGATAAAATCAACTGTTTACAAGAAATAAAATATCATGATTGGTAGTTTTTTTTTACATTATACAGGGTTCTACGTCAATATTTAAAATTTTTGGGTCCATTTTAAGAGGAAAACTTTTTTATAAACGCAGTTTTAAATTTTTTGGGGCATAAAAAAATTTTAAAAAAAATCATTTTTTTATTAATATCCGTAATACCACTTTAGATTTTTTTTAAGAAATTTGGCATTGCACTATGTACCCAAAAAGCATTTTTAAGTGTACCACATTTTTTATATTTTCACCAGTGGCGTTCGTACGGAATTGGTGGTACGCCACTGATTTCTTTTAAAATTAAAATTATTTTTGGAATCCCTAATCATTTCTGAGCAAAGTTAATCCTTGTTTTTTTAAACCCCCAAGCAGGGTTTTTCCCCCTTTAAAAAAAAAAAAACCGTTTCTCTGCATGATCATAACAATATCGGTAAAGAATATCACTATGCAGAGAAATATCTAGTTTAAATTTTTTCCCCGAAAAAAAACCTGCGTCGGACTAAAAAAATTTAAAGAGCAGATTTAATCTAAATTTTTTTTTAACTGCGTGGGGAAAGATTATGAAATCCAAAAATATTTTTTTTTTTAAAAAAAAATTGTGGGGGTACCACCAATGTCTGCCAAAAAAAGGCAGGTAAAATTTCCCTACGAACGCCACTGGTGGAAAAAAAGGGGAAAATGTAGTACACTAAAAAAATGCTTCCTAATACAAAGTACATGTATGCCAAATTTTTAAAATATCTTAGGAAAATTCAGATATTAATAACAAATGATTTTTTTTTTAAAAAATTTTCCACCCTGTATCTCAAAATTTTTAAAAGTTTAGGACATACGTTGGAATGGACCCTTTTTCCCCCAAACATAAACAGTTGATTTTATCATTGTCAATCAGTAATATCTTCTTTTTATTTTAAAGGGTTTAAAAAACTACCCCAAAAAAATATTGTTGAGTTTATCATGCGGGGGTTTTAAAAAAATTCTATTATTGTGTCACAGCTAGTCCGCCCCCGGTAAACTAAATAAGCCAAATATAATTTATTGGGTTTATTATAAAAAACTTACCCAGTAACCATCATAATAAAAAATATTAAATTACGCCTAGTATTTTAAAAGCTTTTAAAAAAAAAAAAAAAAATTCCGGGGCGTCCTTATTCCCCATGTCTCCAAAGGGGGGGTGGGGGGAAAAAAAGTTTATGGGAGCTCAAAAATTTTTTGGGGTTTTTATTAGATTCCGAGGGGTTTTTCCCAAAAGGGCCCCCGGGGTTTATTAATTTATATATGAGGCTACTAAAGTTTTTTGGCCTGGGGGGGGAGTCATTTAGGCTATGTTCCAGAAGATCCCCATTTTTTTTCCGGTAAAAAAGAAAAATAGCATTCTTAAAATTATTAAATTTTATTAATATAAATGTTTGCTGTTTTCAAGATTCGTACCAAAGTTTTATTTTTTTTTGGGTTGTAGTTTGTGGGATTTTACACAAACTATTTTCCCCAAAATTTTTTTAAAGAAACGAACAAATCGATACATGCTAAGATTTGTTTCAAAAACCCGTCAACGTCATTTTACTAAACCATATTTCCACTTCTATGCAGGAGGAAGGCTGGTAATCCTTTACCAAAAATGCGTTCAAGCTTGGGTAGAATTATTTTATCACATAGGGATCCATTTTCGTTCCCCGGGGATTTAAAATTCATTGTATTAATCGAAGGGTTGATTCTAAAAGCCCCTTGGATTTGTTTTAAAAGACAATATTTAAATTTGAAAAAACCACTTTACTTAAAATATGTATGTACGGTTGCTTTTTAAAAGTGATTAATTAAGGCTTTTACTAGAATATTTTATAATTTAATGTAATTTTTTAAATCTTTTAAAAAAATTAAAAAGCTACAAGCTAAGTAATAAATTTAAAAAAATTATAAGGGTTATTAATGTTAGGCATACTTTTTTGAAAATATGCAGGGGGCTTAAATGAGAAAAACCTTTTTAACCTGACCCCGGCCAGTGTGAATGTTCGGTTAAAAATACATATTTTTTTTCCCAAAATAGGTGACTGGAGGAGCCAAATTGGGTGTTTTAGCCTGAAACGAGACTCCAGTGCCAAAATTTAAAAAACCATATTTTAAGGTTTCAAAAAAAGCAGCCAATAAATTCTCTATTAACGGTTTTAAAAACCCAATCTACTCTAAAAGTTTTTTACAAGACGAGACCAGACAAAATGTTTCAAATAATGACTGTATCTCCAAATTCCTTGTGAATGTGGTGAGGTATCGGAGAAAAAAAGACCACTAAAAAAAGTCGAACACAAAAAAAACGGAACAGGTGAAACATCGGGGGAACTAAACCCTTTGGGCAAAAAATTCCCAAAATGGTCGGAAAAAAAAAACTTTTATAAAGAAACCCCCTGGAAGAAAAGGAAATTTAAAAAAGTTAAAATTGAAACAACCAAAATGTATTCACAATCCTAGCTAGATTTTCCGAATATCTGACAGCCGGTGATCCGTGAAAAGTCAGTAAGTTTTGGGGAACAAGGGATAGTATATAAATCTGGTTTTAAGAATAGTTTTTAGTTATCCAAAACGGTTGGAGATACACCTAACCGAGACGTTGTTTAACTTAACAAATAAAGAAATGGAATAAGATTTTAGTGTTATGATAGTAATTTTTTTTTTTAATTTTTTTTTTTATTAGTTTTTTTAAATATTAAAGATTTAAATTTTAAAAAAAAGCAAATATCTCAAAAACTAAAAATTCAAAAATATAAAAAAATATGCTTTTTTTTTAAGTTTTTACATATTTTTTTTTTAAAAAAGTAATAAAAAAAAAAATAAAAATAAAGGATTTTATTAAAAATTTTTTTAAAAAATTTTTTTGGTACGGTAAAAATACCCATTCAATCCATCTAAAAAAATTCAAAATGTTCTATTCATTACACGAAACAAACAATAAATTTAATTTAAAAATTGGGGTATTTTATTTAATTTTTTTTTCCCCTTTAAATGCCTATTTCGATCCACTTAAACTTTAACTAAAAAAAAAAAACTTTATTTTATTAAAAAAAAACCTTTCTATCGAGTTTATATACCGGCAAGCAAAAATTTCTCCTCTCAATATGTGCAACAATTTTTGTGTATCACGTTTAAATATTTTATTTTTATTTAGATATTAATACTAATAAAAAAAAAAAATTACTCGTTCAAATCTGGGGGAAAAATTTTTAAACAAATTTAATATATATATATATATATATATATATATATATATATATATATATATATATATATATATATATATATATATATATATATATATATATATATATATATATATATATATATATATATATATATATATATATATATATATTAATAAAATATATATATATATATATATATATTAAATTTGATT
>JAHBCN010023300.1:0-12531 GCA_019359885.1 Listronotus oregonensis | reverse complement strand
GTCGTTTTGACTGCAGAGGAAACACTTTTTTTAGAAAGCATAGATACATCTGGTCATCCCTATACAGCTGACTATCTTGTCGAATTGGCTATTAACTCTCTTACTTGGTAGTGAATTTTATTAAAATAAAAATGGAATATACCTGGTGGTTTAATAATTATGTCCAAAAAACTTGATTCCATTGAAGCTCTTTGGAAGCCAATAGGATTATAAAAAAAAAGTTGATATGACCTTGTAGTATTCTTTTCACGTGTTTTTTGATATCCGGGAGATTTCTCACATTCTCTCTAACACCCTGTTTATTTTGAGCAGTTATTTTAGAAGCCAAGGATATGAAGAACTGTATTTTTAAATTAAAATAACGAATCCTTTATTTTGTTTGTAAAATAGATTGTTACAATGTGCTTTAATTGCAAGAAAAAATTCTGGCGCCTTAGTTATTCGTGAAATTACAGTAGCCCAGTTTTTACTTATTTCCCCCCTTTTTTTTAAGTAACAGATTTAATTAAGACAAATCTGTAATTTATTTTAACTTTTGTGTAAATTGTTTATATAGTCGAGAATCCCATCACGGTTTGGTTTTTTAGATTTAAATGATGAAAAATTTTACTTCCGAGTTTTTTGCGGCAAATGTTATTAAAAGTTATTTAAAACAAAAGTTTGCCAAATCGCCGAGATCATTTTAAAAAAATCAAAAAAAGCATAAAAATGGAATTGAATCACATCATAAAATATAGTGTGAATTTTTAGTGTAATTGGTTTATCAAGGTCACAATAATATTTTTTAAATTATTCAATGTTATTTTTAAATGAATCTTTTAATTTTAATGAAAAACAAACATCCACTAGTTTTTTAAGCTTTCGAAAGCTTTTACAAATTTAAGACAGCCTATTCCGCATATAGCTCGTAATTTATCAACATTTTCAATTAGTCTTCTGCATTGATTGCCTTCAAAACTTAATGATCCATGGGTAAAACTGGTAAAAGACCTTTTTACATTACAGATTTTAGCCTACTCCCTAGCTTAGACTCTTAAAATCTATCAGCATTTTATCAAATAAAGTGTTGACATACATAATAATAAATGCAATTCGGGTGGTGGAATAATTTCTATAATTTCTGTATGTGAATCAAACGATAAAAAAAACGGGCAAATTAATGCAGCTTTTATAATCCTTAGCTTGATTTTTATTTTTTTCTTTGGATACCCATTTCTCATAATTTTACTTACACGATCCTGTCGTTCTGGAATTCCCAAAGATTTAATTGATTTGAATGTGAATCGCACCATGTACATGGGCAAGAACTAAAATGAGTCATCAATCCAGCCAAAATATTCGCTACACAGAATCATTGATATACGCAAAAATGTGATGTGTCTAAGAGATTGAAGTATGCATTTTTCGTATTTTGCCATTTTCATGCTTTTTCAATTTTTTCAAAATGTGCCCGGGGATTTGGCTAATTTTTGTTTTAAATGTCGTCTTAAATTAACATTTGCCGCAAAAAACTCGGAAGTAAAATGTTTCATCATTTAAATCGAAAAAACCGAACCGTGCCATATTATTTTGCAAAGATGTTAAGGGGATTAAGAAACTTTATTCAAAATTATTGGTCGTTAAAACATTATTAATCTTACTTTCTACATATGGCCATAAAGATTCGGGAATAAGCGTTTTAATTCTCTCCAGATCTTCTTTACTACACTTTCCATTATCCAATCCTAAAACAAAAAAAATTACAATTGCTGGAGACTTATGTTTCATGCAGAGTTGCCAACTTTAATATTAAATCAGTCTCTGTTGATCCGTAAGCTTGTAATATAGCTCTAAAGGATTTTTTTTTATAAAGAGGCAAAGAAAAACTTACCATGTAGCATTCCTATTTGTTTTAAAATTTCTAAGTCGTCGCTAATTTCAAATTTGTCGCTAAATTGGAAAACGTACTCCATCCTAAAAAACATACCGAATTATATACTCTAATACAAACTATGTGGTTAAAGTATAATAATAATAATAATTTATTGGTGCCTATGCACAAAGATATTTACACAAGTCAGTAAGTAAACGAAACAAAAAATATACAGGGTGTAAAAAGTATTATGCTCACGATTTTAATGGGAGATAGTGGAGCTCAAAACAAGTCAAAAAATTTATGACATATATGTCAAAACTTGACAGATTTTTGTCTAAAGGATATCAAAGTTACGAACTTTGGAAGCAATTATTTCGGAAAAGCTTAACAATTGCTAATAAGTTTTAAATGTTTTAATCTACAAATAAAAAAAAATTAAAATAATTTTTCCCCCAGTTAAAAATTTAAAAAACAATTGGCAACAGAGCTACCCAGAAGCCTTGTGCGAAAAGTAGTCAGTTATGCATTGTGTTCAATTCGCCGCGATATTTTTGTCCATTTTTAAATCGGGAAAATATATTATATATAAATTTACGACAACTATAGTTTTTGATTTAAATGATTTGTAGAAATTTGATATAATGCAATACTGTTTTTTTTAAACATATTATTAATTTCATATGTGGTTTTTTATATTATTAATGTTATTTTATGCGTTAAGAATATACGGTAATTTGAAAATTTTGCAATATACAGGCTGGATTCCTTTAGTTTTATTATACAGTACAGCGTTTGGGCCGGTTGTCGATATCGTTGCCGCGGAACTACAACTAACCTAAACGATGCTCGCGGCGAGGTGAGCACTACCGCGGCCACCTCTATACGACTAATTTTGATATACCTCCTTAATAATTTTATTATTTTATGAACAATACCTGGCAAGTCCATCAATTATTTTCTATTTTCTATATATTCGATTTTTTTCACTTGAAGCCTATACTTTTGATTTATCTTCTTAGAGAGTCATTCGAAAACTCAAAATATTTAATTTCTTCCCTGAACTTTTGTCTTATTGTTGTCAATACTATATACACGTTTGGCGAGTTGAATCTTACGGATTGAATTTTAATGTATTAGACACTAATAGATAGAGAGTAGATAGAGAACGACTGCATCGGTAACCTCCCACCGATAGCGACGCCGATTCCCCGTACCGCTCGCAATGTGAATTTGTGGAGCGAAATTTGTTCTCGCTCTACTCCGTCTCCTTCTTACACATTGCGCAAAAATCATATTCGAAATTTTTCAAGCGCCGAACGTGTATATTTTTTTGGTACTGTATATACTTTAAAAATTGTGTCCCGAATTATATTTTTTACATATTATTATGTGGTTATTTTTGATCTAGCGGTAATCTAGTGTGACGTCACGATAGATTTCAGCGCTAAACCATCTGATGAATTTAACAACACGCATATACTGGAAGCGTAATCCTGGATTGATTTTGCCCCATTCTTCTTTATATTTGCGAACGTTGTTGGGTTCAATTGTTGCATCTGCGGCTCGCTGTATTACATGCTCAATTTGAAGAGCGATTCCGTTTCGGACTTGTTTCTTTTTTAGTTGAAAAGAAGCAAAAATATTTAAAATTATCAGCTGCTATTGTTCATTATACCCATTATATCATTTTCTTCGCATTATTTAAAACTTTTTAAAATAGCTTTTGACAAGTTGACGCACCAATGTTTTTGATTAACAGTGACGAAAACGTCACATAACCAAAAATATAAATAATGAATAATCATCGGACACCACAAAGTTTGTTGTCACCGCTGTTAGAAATATACTAAACAAAGATAAACAAATATGACGTCATTACAAATGGGTATAATTTATACGATACTTACTTGTCATTTGAGATACTACAATTAATAACAGTCTTTTTGTTTGTATTGACAACGATAAACGGAAGTTTATATATACGAGTTTGGTCCGGGCGGGGCCGGCCGCAACTTTTCAGCCTCTTTATTCCTTTGAGCAAGACTTTTAAAAGCTATTTGACTCATTATGAGTTCATAAAATTGCTTTTCTTTTTCCCTGATGCTCGTCGTTTTTCTATGAACCTCTTTTTCCAATTGCTGACATTCCTAAAATAAGGAAATTTACTTAATTGATTAACAGAAAATTCATAAAATAAATAAATAAGTTTAGATCGCTGAAGAGCTTTAGTCAAGGGCCATTCAGGATAAAAATAAATAACTTTTTAAAAAAAGTATGAGAATGGACCAAATATAATCCGGAGAAAAACTGTTTTTAAATATTTTAGTAACAAAATAAAATCCCATTTTTCTTAAAAGTTTTAGACAATGTTATGGTTTCAATAACATTAAAATCTTGGACCTCCATTGTCTTTATTTGTTAATTGACACACAAAGTTTTGGTAAGTGATGTATCTCTAATCCTCTTTAAATGATAACTAAAAACTATTTTTAAATGTTGTTCACCAAAGCTTGACCTATTTTTCACGGTTCAGCAACGGCTGCCAGATATTCGGTGAGAGATATCGTTTGAGATGCCCTCGGACAGGTCAACCCCTCGTTTCATCTTCAACAGACACTTTTGGATTGTCATACCAGATAGGGAGGACTGGAAAGAAGGCCCTCCAATCAAAACCGATCATATCTGGTATACAGATGGCTCCAAGACCAACAAGGGAGTAGAAGCTTGCATCTATGGAGACAAGCCTAGAGAAAAGATTAAGTCTTGGTCAGCACGCCACGGTTTTAAAAGCGGAACTCGCAGCAGTAATGCATTGTGCCGTGCTGATTAAAGAAAAAGGTAGTAAAGGAAAAAACATCGTCATTTACTCAGACAGCCAAGAAAGCGGCCGTGAAGGCCATCAGTTCTCCAAAAGTTAATTCCAAACTAGTGGGGGACTGTATACAGGCCCTGGATAAAGTCGGCTTGGCAAAAAAACTTAGGTAACGAAGAGGAGATAACGGTAGGTCAACTAACAGGATATTGCAAACTCAACAAGCACCTGGAAAGAATAGGCCTGGAGGAGGATAGCCTGTGTAGGTTCTGCCAGGAGGCTAAAGAAACAGCTGTACATGTGTGGTGCCACTGTGAAGCACTATGTAGGCTTAGGTTTACTAGGCTTGGTGAGGAAAAGCCAAAACCGGCAAGATATATGGAGTGGCCAGTGTTAAGACTCTGGACAAGGTACTCTAAAAAACGATAGGAGAAACTAAAATAAATCTGGCAAGGTTGCAATGGTGGAGCTCATTTTTGCCATCTCCGCTCAAATAATCTAACCTAATCTATATCTGTTGTTCACCAAAGCTTGACCGATTTTTCACGGTTCAGCAACGGCTGGCAGATATTCGGAATGTCGATACTAGGCTTGCTTTATACATTTTGATTGTTTAAAATTATTATAGCTTCCTTAATTTTTTTTTCTTCCATTGGGTTTTTTAATAATCTTTGGTTCCAGCCATTGTATGCAGTGTTGTTTTCACCACGCCTGGTCGGCAATCACCAGAATTCATTTATTTATTTATTTATTTATTTATTTATTTACGGATACTCCATTTTACAACAATAAAATTCAAAATCTACAAAAACTACATAACAAACTTACACAAAATTATAAAAATTTAAATAAATATTAAATGCATCACAGTACAGACAACACAGATCAGTAGATCAAATTAAAAAAACATAATAATAATTATAATTCCAAACATATTCCAATAGACGCCTCTAATGACGACCCAGCGCCCTCTTAAAACTGAAAAGACTAACATCCAAACGAAAATCAAAAACATTAAAATTACTCTGCATTCTCACCAGTGGAGCATGCAAGCCATAATTATTTCTCTGGGGCTCTAGGTAAAATAAATTATTTGATCTGGATTCGATGAAACGGTGGAAAAGTTTAGACGAGCTTAGAAGATAACTTGAATCAATAGAGCCATTTATGAGTTTATATAGAAAACACATATCAGCATGAAGCCTTCGCTTTTTGTAATGCGTACATAAGTTAAGTCTAGACATAACTTCATTGTAATCGGTGTGAACCCCATCCAACAAGGGTATTTTTCAACTTAAAGGCACAGGAGCGCAGAAATCTCCTTTGGACAGCTTCAAGCTCTGCCAATGTGTGCAGCGTACTGAGGAGACCAAACCTGGCTGGCATACTCCAAAATGGGAACGCACAAAAAAACAATACAAAAATCCCATAAACTGTGGCTCTGAAAGGTCCTTACAAAATCTTGTTACAAAACCTGGGTGCTCCTACTCGCACGCTTCACTAGCGATGCGATGTGGCTGTTAAACAATAATTTTACTGTCCAAAACTACCCCCAGATCAGTCACCCTCATCAACCCCCTCTTAAGAGTCCACACCATCAATGACATATTCATAAACCACTGGATGTTTTATTCTACTTAAAAGTAATGGAGCAAAGCACTTCCCAATATTTAAACCTAGACCATTCATCTTAGACCATAAAGACAAATTATTAATGTCAGATTGCAATAAATCACAATCTGCATGAGTGTGAATTACTTTGAAGAGCTTGAGAATTCATTGGCAAGCACAGGAAGTCTGACCGCACACAAAATTGGATATATCGTTCACAAACAGCAAAAATAACAGCGGTCCACAGTGTGAGCCCTTGGGAACACCCGAAGGGACAGCAATATCAGCTGATTGAAATAAAGTTATTTATCTTAATACGCTGTACCCGGTTAGTCAGAAAACTACCCAGCCACGCAACAACCTTATCCCCCAGTCCGATAGCTCTCAATTTAGCTAATAATAGTGAGTGATTCACCCTGTCAATTACAGCTCTTAAAGTCATAATAGAATATGTCATATTTCAAGTTTTTCTGCACATAATTCTTTACCGGAATAGTAACAATGTATGCTGCATGGTGGCCTGCAACATACATAAGCAAATCCACGGCAGTCCCAACTATCACATCCAATTGATTAGAAAACACAAGATCTAAAAACACTCCAACTGCAGAGTTGGGAATGCTGTTGATCTGCAGCATGTTAAGGTATGCCATGATGTTGCATAACACATTAGCGCTGCTAGCAGGGGGACAATGAACAGCTATTTCCTGGTTCACTTCACTCCAGGTTGCCTCAGGTAGATTGTAGTCACCCACTAAGATTAATTGTGCATCATTATTCATCTCGGAGAGGTGAACCGCAGACTCAGCATGATGTATATAAGCCTCTTGGGGGGAGCTGGGTGGCAAGTATACTACACCAAGAATATATTTGGCAGGACCACAAACCACTTTAACAAACACCTGTTCTACATCAACATGGAGTGTTGGTGCCGAACAGATTTAAATTTTTTTATGCACTGCAACAAGGACGCCACCACCGAGAATTTTATCACTATTATTTCTATTACGATCAGTGCGATAAACATTGTAGTTACTTAGCAGTAGTTCAGAATCTTTTATACTGGTCACAAAGCCATGTTTCTACCAAAAATAGTATATCATAAACTGAACTTTACTTACCTTTTTCGAAAACTCCAAAAATCTTTGTCCTCATACCGCCAACATTTTGAAAATAACAGTTCAGATGGCTTGGTCCAGATTTTCTCCGTTTTTTGATATAACGGCAGTACCCTGATCACCGCTGTGTTGCATTTGAACTTCCATATATGAGGAGTACCATTTTTTGTAACGTATGACAATATTGTTCTCAATCATTTTCCCTTCGTTTGAGATAATTACTCTCTTTTAACCTTTTGTACTGTTTTTGCTGAGAAGGTGTAAAGTCAAACATTGATCCTTATATTTGTACCGCTAAGCAGTCTCTTAAGTCTAAGGCATTCCCTTACCTTCTTAAGTTTCGTCTGAAAGAACTACCCTTCATGGGTCAAGTCATTTAGTAGCAATCTTCTTACCAACCCTAATAACTTTAAATTCCATAGCCCACATCCATAGCAAGTTTTTCTTAAAACATTTTTTAATCTCTTGTTTATCATGACTAACTCTCACAGACACGTCATTGGAATTACTTTCTTCGACGTTATAAACCACTGGCATATTTCTTGCCCTTGCCTGCCTGTCCTGCACTCTCCGAGACAATATCGACATCAAATCCATCTTCAACCATCCCCAATCCATCCTGGGGCAATGGAAGCACTTGTAGCTCTTTATCCAAGTCCTCCCTAAGCTGACCAACATCTCCTCTGCAATTCAATCACCTTGGCCTCTAAAAACTCAAATCCTCGCATCCCTGGCACTCAGGCTCTCCTTGATCTCGGAGAGAGTGGAGCGAAGATCACGCTTTTGTTCGAAGAGAAGATCAAAGATGCAGGAAATCACAGAGAGAACATCTTTATTAGTAGAATTCGGTTTCTTAAGTAAACTGGAAATTTGTTCCCTTAACTTAACCTCACTTTTTTCAGTGGCTACTGCTGCGCCTACCGCTGGCGCAATTGAAAATAGGGAATCACATTCTTTGACCGATTGGCTAACGTCGACGGATCTTAAGTCGAAAGATGAGCCACCCCGATCAACGGTGATTGAGTTACTCCCAACGCCAAGCGACAGTCGTTTAACCTCACTCTTCGAGCAGATTTTACATTCCCAATTATGGGATTTAGTTCTCTTATGCAGGGCACAAACCTTGTCATATTCAGACTTAGAAAGACCTGCACATCCTTTATGCACCCAGGAGCAGCACGTAGAGCACTCTATTGAGGCTTGATTGCCTTTAATTTCGCGATCACAATAACAACAAATGTACACATCGGCCATACTAATCACCTCAAAAAAAAAAAAAAAAAAAAAAAAAATCTAATCATTTTAACTAAACTAAACGAAACGGGGCTTCATACATACTCTATATAACCGCGCAGTGACCTTATGTAACAGTGAGGAAACCCTGCAAGATGAAAAAAGTAACATAACTAGGGATCTTAGCTAAATGGCTACAGTAAGAGACTGGTTAAGGAAACAATTGTTAACTGTGGACTATTAAAAAAAAGTGACAACGTTGTAAATTGCTGTTGTTTATTTGTTCCCGGTGTTTAACGTTATTCGATGTTTTATAGGATAATAAAAATAAAAAAGGTATTTATATCGTATTTTAAAAATCTGATTTGGATAATCACTAATTAAATTCCACTAAAAGTACTAATGTATTCCTAAAACTAACTAAAAACAAATCCCTACTGAAAGTCACGCGCACCAATTATTTATTTATCTTGGAAGACCTTCTTGTCTTTTAAATTTTGAGGTTGCCGTGTTGAGCAAAAATTTCTTTAGGAAACTTTCTGGCGAGAAAGAACAGCGACTGATACGTAAATTGAAAATATTTTGATTTTTTCTGAGGCGCACTTTCTGAATTGAGTAGGGAAATTGCGTTTCATAAATAAATAAAATAGACAAGGGAGATAAGGAATCAATAGTATTATTACTGTATAGCTTGTAAAACCACCCAACACCAAGTTGTGTTGATTGAAAAAAAAGTTCTGTTATTTTAAAAGATTACAGAATTCTCTGTGGAAAATCACGGGAAGACTTCGTTATCCAAAACCAAGAAAATGACTCTAAATTGATTGGAGAGCTTCAAGAAATTTAGTAGCATTTGAGAATGACGTGAAGGCGGAGGAGCAATACATGCAGGCAATAGAAGAGGCAAAAATTAAAATTCACCTCGACAGAAAATTATTAAAAGAAAGTCAAAAAAGCAAACAACAAGCTAAGGACGAACAAATGAAAATTGAGAGTCTTAAAAAATAAATAAAAAAATAACCGACGACCAAAGAAAACACCTTCTAAGGACCGAATATATATGACATCTGAGAATCACGAATAAGTATAATAATCCCAACCATTCTAGAAATAATTCTTACTAAGATGAGACCGGACAACATTTTAAATAATGACTGTATCTATCAAATTCCCCATAAATGTGGTAGGGTATACATAGGGGAAAAACCACTAGAAATTAGAGTTAAAGAACATAAAAAACATACGAAACGAGGTGAAACGTCGAAATCAGGGATTGCGGAACACGCATGGTCAAAACAACACCGCATACAGTGGTCAGAAGCAAAGATTATTCATAAAAAAACCCATTGGAGAAAAATAATAATTAAAAAAAAGCTGTAATAATTATAAACAACCCAAATGTATTTAGCAAACCTAGCATCGATATTCCGAATATCTGGCAGTAGTTGCTGAACCGTGAAAAATCGGTCAAGCGAACAACGGATAGTGGTGAACAACGGATAGTATAAAATTTATAGCTTTTAAGAATAGTTTTTAGTTATCACTAGAAAACGGTTGGAGATACATCACTAACTGAAACGTTGTGTGTTTTGTAATGTACGTTGTGTAATTTAACAAATAAAGACAAAGGAAGTTCAATATTTTAGTAATATTAAAATCCCATTTGTTTCAAACTATTGTGACCACTCTGTATATGGTCTAAATTTTTTAAATTAAAATTATAATACAAAAAAAATTAATACCTGCAAAGAATTCGTAGGTAACCCAATCCACCTGATCTCCTTTTTTTCTTTGGATATAATGTTCATGGCCATAAGAACATTCAGCGCATCGTAAACACGCCTCCTTATATTTTTCTGATCGTACTGATCGGCCAACGGACTGTTGGCGGTACTTTGCTGCGCCGTGAATTCCCTAACGAGATCGTCTGCCACTTCGTTGTAGGTCGTGGTCACTTTTTCCTTTACTTTTTCGCAAACTTTCATGGAAAAGTGCCTGAGACCTCGGCTGAGCTTTTCTGATTTCCTAAGTCGTTTGCTGAAAAAATAAAGAGTATCGATATAGGAATGAAGGAACGAACAAGGTGGGTGCAGGTCCTTTTAAGTTGAACCCTAAAGGGATGCATAAAAGTAGCACTACGTGTTGCACTGTTGGGAGCCGGCAACTCCTCAGAGCAGCAGCCGTGAAAATATCGATAAAAACGCAACAGGTCCCCTTCAGCCCATCGGTGGGCAAGGAAAGGTAAGCGTAAGATCATTAATAAAATGAACAACTTTTCTTGGAATGGAATCAAGAATGCAAAATGTTGTAGAAGACGCCATTTTCCAAACATGAGAAGGATATTTTCTAAAGAGGGTCTGATCTGGGATATATACAGGGTATACAGATTAGAGGAGAAATGTATATATAAGTCACCTAAGCGCAATCTAAGTTTGGTCGCAAATGAAACTGCCGAAGAAAAGGTTCTTTTAGCTTCCACACTTATAGGTGGTACTGTCAATAGATATTTGTAACACTGATGTAAATACATTGTGTCTACATAAGTTGGAGGCATATGGGAAACTTTTTTATTATTGAGTTTACGAAAAAAAAGTATTTTTTATAAAAAGTTCGGCATGATTCAAAACCCTAAATACAATCATCAGATGTCAAAATTTATCGGTCATATACAAAGTTTGTCAAAAAATGTATAGAGTAAAGTACCTATATTTTTGACATACTAAGAATTATTATAAAAAAAAGATGTTGAGAAATATCTTTCAAATATTTAACATTGTTTATTTACAAGAAAAACCATTTTTTTTTACCTTTTCTCTTCGATAATGTTAAAAATTTAAGTTTACACATTAATTTATAATTAATCAATAATATTTATAATTAGAGCAAATATCAAAAATAATGTTTTTTAGAGTAAATAAACTATGTTGAATATTTGAAAGGTATTTCTAAACACCCTTTCTTTATAATTTTCGATATTGTTAAAAGTAAAGGTTTATTTTTGAGCAAAAAACACATTTTTTAACAAACCTCGTATACGACTGATAAATTTTGACATCTGATGGTTGCTTTTCAGGTTTTGGAAACTTAATAATAAAAAAGTTTTTCATATGCTGCCAACTTACACACTGTATAAACCTCTTAAAACTTAACTTTACTATGCTCATAAGGTGATATTTCTTTTTTCATTTTGTTAAAAGTATTAGGACATATCATAAGTAAAAAACCGTTGATAAGAAATAATGTTATTTTACACGAGAACAAATTTAAATTTTTATCGTATATAATATCATTGGAGAAAAAATTTTGTCGGCAAAATATTTTTATTGCATTAAAGTTTGTTGCTTGGCAATTTCGTAAATGATAGTAACAACAAAACCAAGAGCCGTCAGGCGAGTGGCTTTGTAAAAAAATGTCATGAATGAAATCCGCATAAAAGCAACAAACTTCAATAAAACGAGAAATATTTTGCTTAGAAAATTTTTTCTTGAAGGATATTCGACAAGACTATTTCTAGAGAAAACGAGCCAAATTTTAGATAGAAACATAGTGCTTATTGTCAGACTAAGAGGCGTTTTTTTCTTTAACCTAATAAAATTTTGTTTCTGGAAAACTATCATGTTGGTTTTGTCCAGGTAAGAGTTGCCAGTTGAAAACAGGTCTTTGCTACGAAATTTTGGCAGTGAAATAGTCATTTAAAAACGTGGGATTTTCGAGATTTCTATACCACAATGCCGGGATTTTCGGCACTAAAAACAAGTCGGGATTCCGATGTCAGTAGTCGATAGAATTACGTATAATAGAACACCGGGTCTGTATTCTAAAACGTTTTTGACCAACACTAACTTGACATTAAGATACCCTGCTATCTTTTCTTTTAACACTTACTTATCAGGTTGAAAATC
>JAHBCN010023299.1:0-12748 GCA_019359885.1 Listronotus oregonensis | reverse complement strand
CTTTTTGCCAAATATATTAATTGTTACAGGTGGTGTGTACAGAATTCTTTATGAAGAAGTAGACGACGGAGACGTAAAACTGTTCTGCTTTCCCTCCTCACAGTCAGATACAGGGGAGGTGGAGGAATTCCGATTTCCCAGAGCCGGTTGTGCGAACTCGAAGTCCTATCTTAAGTTAGTAGAATTTAAGCTTAACGAACACCTGCAAATCGTCGATTTGTGTCTGTTGGATTTACAGTTTTCTTTGAACGTTATGTTTTCGTGGATGGAGTACATGGTGCGTGTGGGGTGGACGCCAGATGCGGAATAGTAAGTATATCTTGATATAATACGGTGAATTTTTACGCGCGTCTGCATTTAACGATATGGTTTTAAAATATACTACTATGTTTTCTAATAGCCCAGCAAAATGAGTTACACATCTACACAAGGTGGCAGTTTACGTTGATTAATTACTTTATCCGGAAAAGTAGATTTCTTAAAGTTAGAATCCAAATTTGTTAAAGTAAAGACAAATTTTTAACATGTTTGTGCCTACATGATTGTTTCTTTTCCTGTGCCAGCTATCAACTTTATTACTTAAACGTTTTGTTTATTTTTTGGGAACATCCATAAAGGTCCATTCACACACGTCAGTGACATCTCAGTACCGTATCAGTTCCGTCTCAGTTTATAGTTGTGATGTCCGGGGTATATCAGTGATGCCTATTCAGACAGATCCGTCACAGTGTTTAACAACTTGGGAAATGACCATGCACACTTTAAATAGGTTTTTGGCGCGACCGGTGAAATTAAACCAAATTTTAATATATTATTAGGGACCTCAAAAGAAACTATTTTTATTATTGCACCAAAACTCTAAACCTACAGGTTAAGCCGCTAGAGCTAGGTATAATTTGTGTCTTGCTTATTTAAAAAATAATGGTTTGCTAAGTATTAACTGTATTTAAATAGTAAGTAATACAAAAACTTATACCCCAAATGGCGGGTAACAAAATAGAAAAACACTTAAAATACGGGGAATATTAACGAAAAAATTTACTCAGAGGATTTCTTGGTCACTTATCACGAATCTGATGTTGAAATTTAAACAAATAAAATAATATTAAAAAAAAGTTCAAATATCATACTTAAAAATATTAGTAACTTACATGGGCATAATACTAGACAAACAGATTTATTAGAAACAATTCAAATTAAAAGTAATTTTGGAATGAGATCAATACTTTATAACGAAATAAAAATGTACAATAATCTACCAATAAGAATTAAAAAATTTAAAAAATTATCACTGTTTAAAATACATATAAAAAAATATTTAAACATATTTTGACTGTTTAATTGATGAGTTCTTGTTAAAGTTATATATTGTTATATTTTTTAATGTAATATTCCCTGTAATAAACTGTATAGTTGGTTGAGAATTAAATAAATAAATTAAATATTAGAAAGCAGTTGGTTACAGCATATTAAAAATTATACAAAGTGTTACAAAAAAGTTGTACATATTTTTTTAAAATTATTTTTAAATCATTGTAGCAAACTTTAACGTAAATAAAAAAACAAAAATTTGGTCAAGGGTACATATGGTTATGTAGTTTATATTTCAAATGTATAAAAAATTATAATAAATAACACATTTATAGCATATTCTCCGTATTTTCAGTGTTTTTTAATTTTGATACGCGCCACTTTGGACCCGACATCTTGGATTTCAAACTTTTCAAATTGCGACCTCAGATTCGTGATAAGTGACCACGAATACTCCTGAGTAAAATGTTTCATCCGTATTCCCCGTATTTTAAGTGCCTTTCTATTTTGATACCCGCCATTTGGGATCTGCCATTTAGATGGCGGCGAATAATAATTATCATTACGTCATATGGCAAATTTCGATATTTTTGTCCATGAGTGTATTAAAGATCGCCTGAAATGCCTTTCAAATGTCGCTGTTTTGCGCTCCCCATACTTAAAAACCATGAGCCACCATTGACTGTTATATTATATTTATATTTTATTTCAGTATTTGGGTTCAACTGTTAGACCGTCGCCAGCAACATTTAGAATTAGTCATACTGTCTCTTAGCAATTTTAGTCAGGATCTTCCATACTTTAATCACTCTACAAAATTGAATGCTCTTTCGGGTAGTCCTATAGTTCAGGTGATTTATTCTCAGGATTCGCAGTATTGGATCAACGTCCATGATTTGCTGTATTTTTTGCCGTCCAACGAACATAACGAGGTAAAGTATGAAGTTTTATGGTTATATTTTTATTACATCGGGTAATCGATATATATTTTTTTATTCTGATTAAATATTTTTTTATATATTCTAATTATTTAAAAAAATTGTACATTATCAGCTATTATATCACAGAGTGATTCAGAACCAAGGAAGTTTAAAGGTGTATGGAAGCCCAATACTATGGCGTATTTGATCCAAAAATGTCACGAGGGGCCCCCTCGATTCTGCGCAGTAACAAAATTCCCCAAAATATTGTAATGTGATGCCTACCTACACACAGTTTGTAGGTAGGCAACACATTATTTTTGACAGAGCCGGAGTCCCGTTTTCGTGTGTGACGGTGCGGTGTTTATAAAACTATACCAGCCCTGTGCCGTTGTCTCATCAACCATTCCAAGCGATTTACATGTTTTGTGGTCGTTTGCGCCGTATTAATTTTGATTATTGGTTTATTTAATTGGTTTATTTAATTGTGACTATAATTTTGTGTTTATTGTTTGTTACTTACAATATCGTAACAAAATGCCTAAAAGTTGTGCGGTTTTGTCTTGCAAATCCAAGGGTAACATATCCGGAATACCTCTCATTAGGAAAACAAGCGCTGGTCAATTCAAATATCACTTTCACAAGACCATAAACTAATCTTGAATTGGGGCTTCAAAAATCTTGTCCAGTTTAATGCTCCAAGACCTAGTCATGTTTGGGGTCGCGAAAAAAGTTAATCATTTTGGCGTTACTTTTGAGAACAACCTTAACTGACACAAACACATTACGTCCATAGCCTCAGCTGCTTTAAAAAAGCTTGGATTCTTCTTTTGAGCCAGTAAGTATTTCTATCCGTCTAATCTGTATACTCTGTATGTATTCTAATTAGACCATCTTTAGAATATTGTCCTGTCTGAGCAATGGTATTTCCTACAACTCTTAACATTCTTGATTCCATTAAAAAAAGATCTGTCCGTCTTATTAATGATCCCACGCTTACAGAAAAGCTTCCTTCTCTTTCCCACCGACGGACTGGAGGGGATATGTTGCATTTTTATAGGTATTTTCACGGCTTCTGCTCCGAGGAGTTGGCAAGTATTATTCCTTTGACAGCTTCCGACAGAGCAACACGTAGTGCACTTTTATAGATCCCTTTACAGTCCAACTTAAAAGGCCCCGAACTTCCCACTTTCTTTGTTCCATCATCCTCAGAGTATCTAGACTGGAATCTGCTATCAGCAGAAGTTTTCTATTCTCCACATATTTAGGTGTGGTGTAGATAAACTCCCCTTTACCACACTTAACGGTACGTAAGTATTGAAGCCTCAGCCTTGGTGGACTGTCTGATATAAAAAAAAATCTTTGTAAAAAATTCTATACTTGTTAAATTTGTTTATGTTATCTGCATGAGGTTACAGTATTTTATTGTACTTTTATACAAATTATAAATTTATAAAATAATATTTTAGTAGACTGTAAAGTGGCGCCATCAGTTCTTTCCATGTTAAATCTGATATTATAGACTGATATAAAATCCAATAATACACAATAATTTTAAATATTTTATAAAAGTTTCGTTTATTAACCAACAATGTTGTGCAAAAATTAAAAAAAAAACACTGAACATATAGTTAGTCTGAATTTGATATCTGATGCTGTCAACTTTAACCATGGTAACAAAGAATTATGGAAGTCCGTACCTGATCTACGATTCGTTGTGCAAACTCCGCGGAGCCGATTCCCCTATTCCCGCTGCCCTGCACGCCTAGACAATTTTGTTCTATAGCAGTGGCCTTCCATACAGCTTAAACTTCTTGTTCAGAACGTGTCTCTAAAAATTGAAGGGGATAATCAATATACTGTTTTGTAACACCTTGTATAAAAATACGAGTCGTCATATTGCACCTCTTTTTTAACACTTACATTAGTTATTAATAGAACGTTACTATAGTAGCTGTTCGGTCGCGTTTTATAGAAAAGTAAAAAAGGATTGTAGGTTTGTAATTGGCTGAAAGAATTCTCTCAATACAGAATACATGAAAAGTACAAATTTGATAACTCTAGAGCTTTCAGGGTCAGGGGAGCAATGGTCGTTGAAATGGGGAAAAACTAAGGTAATTTATTCAAATCAATTATTTATTTAAATTAAATAATCCTACAATTCTATAAACTAAACACATGTTTTTAAAGTCTGTAACAATACTGTTATGATACCATTAAAAAAGAACGAAAAAAATTTCGAGGCTTCTGTGAACGTTCTGTAAAGGGATGCATCGGAGTAGCTTTCTTGCTTTTTTGTTGAGAGCTGCTAAAAAAAGTTATAATGGCTAATTCTTAAGAGCAAAAAGAACTTGAGACATATAGATCGACGCCGATGGTGGGCAAGCGAAGTGAGTTGTGTGAAAGGCCATTTTTTTGACATGGGAACACTATTTCAAGTTAACGTAATTGAAGTTAGATACAGGATGCATACATTAGAAAAAAAACATACTTTCTCGATTGAAAGAGAAATTCAAGCTTGTACTCCAATCATTATAAAATAAAAGGTCATTTTTGTAATTAATGTTAACAGATATCTGACTGCGCCATGACTTCCGCAATAACCTGTAGATTACTAAAATCAAAAATCCCACCAGTTTTGTTTTTCAGGTAATTTTTTTATACAATAATTATAAAAAAGGGCCTTGTTTTCGTTTTTGTTAAATATAACAAAAAGTACTGGCTATATCACTTAACTCAGAATCCAAAAACCTACAAAATGGTTTTTAAAAATCCTGACCCGACCATTTTTCACCGAGAAAAGCCGGAATACGCTTAAAACAGAACTTTTTCAAAAATTCGTATTTCCGTTAATTTTCAATATTAAGAGCTGATTTTTTGAGAAATGATAGTCAATAACATATACTTTGAGCTGCCGAAAGATGAAAATTGTCGCATTAATAGTTTTTATTCAATCGCACTATAAACAAATTGGCCCTTATCTTGCAAGTGCCGTGAATATTAGGCAAATGGTCCGATTTGAATTTTTAAAACGGCTTTTTAAAGTTAAGATTAAAGCTACAAATCTCACATTTTCATATAAGTATGAAGAACATTGTTAAAAATGCTTGTGAACCTAGCGCGTCGAGCGAAAATTCGCGACCGTGACGTACTGAGTCGACCGTGAGGGGCACCGCGCCCGATTCCCACAGCCCGTCTCTCGCTTCTCCTTCGCTGCTGGATGCCCCCTCCACGGTCGACTCAGTACATATCGGTCGCGAATTTTCGCTCGACGCGCTAGGTTCACAAGCATTTTTAACGATTTTCTCCAAACTTATATGAAAATGTGAGATATACAATTTGTAGCTTTTAATCTTAACTTTAAAAAGCCGTTTTAAAAATTCAAATGGACACGGCACTTGCAAGATAAGGGCCTAATTTGTTTATAGTGCGATTGAATAAAAACTATTAATGCAACAATTTTTATCTTTCGGCAGCTCAAAGTATATCTTATTGACTATCATTTCCCAAAAAATCAGCCCTTAATATTGAAAATTAACGGAGAAACGAATTTTTGAAAGGCTGTTTTAAGCGTTTCACTTTTCTCGGTGAAAATGGATGGAATTTTTCAAAAACCATTTTTAGGTTTTAATTTCTACAAACGGTCTTTTATGAGTAAAGTGATATAGCCAGTACTTTTTGTTATACTTAAAAAAAAAAAAAAGGCCCTTTTTTAATAATTATTGTTTAAAAAAATTACCTGAAAAAAAATTGGTTGGATTTTTGATTTTAGTAATCTACAGGTTCATCCGGAAGTCATGGCGCAGTCAGATATCTGTTAACATTAATTACAAAAAAAACTATATTGATTGGTCTATTGTTGGAAGCTGCTTTTGCTATGAATGTAAGATGTATATGTCGGTTAATGTTTTAAAATAACTTCCACAAGGTTAAATGGTTCTTTGTTCTGCAGAACTTGGCCGCTCATAAGTAGGGCATGAAAATCGGCAGAGTATTGTGGCGACAGCGAACATGACTGAGTTTTGGCGCATTAAACTGAACAAGATTTTTGGTTTCCGGATGTAGCGTTATTAATTGTTGGTTCTGTAAAAGAGATAAGTTATACTAGTTGCAAGTTCAGGAAAACATTTGTTTTAGGCCGATCGCCATCCGGCCAAGAGGATTTCCTGGTATTAAGAAACAAAAAATGGTCGTTAACTTCTTAAATTTAAATATTATTTCGGGCATTTTGTGGCGAACAAAATCAATTGTTAGAAAAGGAAAATTATCAGGAGTATCAAGAAGAAGCAAACTGTTATACGAAATAAAACTTGTACACCTGTACGCGTATTTTTGCTCTTTAATTTTACTGTGTTTCAAAAAGGTATTTTCTATTTTTTCATATTTCTGGACATCCTGAATGCATTATTTTAAATTCAAAGATACATTTTCTGAGAAATCAATATTAAACAACATTTATATATGAAGCGCGGATCCGCAGGTTTATGAATAAAACTTCTATTAAATAAATCTGGAAGCCTTTTAGATTTTCTATTACCACATAACTTGGTCACTGGGTTAAATTGTCATACTTTTTGGTGCAATAGACAATTAAAAAATTAAACTGTCGATATTTTTTAGGTTAAATTTATATGGGCAAACGAGGACACCGGTTTTCGACATTTATATCTTGTGACATCCCAAATTTCGTCAATAACGAATGGAGTTACGGAGTGTTCACAGGTAAATAATTTGTTTTCACATTGTATCGTGTATTATATCATACTTTTATACTTTTTTTAAAGGGTGGAATAATGAAACTATTTGAAAAACGAGTATTCTTTGATTTTTGGCCAAAAAATTTACACTTTTTGAGTAAATTAGTTTCGGCAAAATTCTACCTTATGTATTTTAATCATTCCACACATCATAAAAACTATATAGGTAATAGCAATTTAAGTTTAATGAAACTCAAATAATGACCTACAATATAACTACCAGAAATTAAGAATTAAAGAATTGTTCGAAATTAAAAAAAATAGAATCTCTAAATGACAAAAAATAGGTAACCTTAGCCAACTCGTTTGTGTCAGTTAACTTCAGCTTTTTGTGAAAGAAACCCTAATGTCGAAAATTACAGGATGTTTTAAAACTTGGTCACAATAAATTATCCAGCTATTTTTTTAACCCTAGACAACCACTACCTTTTTTTTTCTGTATAGCTTCTTTAATTTAAAACTATTTATTCTCTCATAAAATTTTAGTTAAGCGAACCATAATTAACCACAAAACATACCGGGTGTTTCTCAGAAGCGGTTCCTCTTGTTACATTTTTATTATTTAGGATAGAGAAATTAAATTTTGTATTACTTCCGGTTTGAGTACTCTCAAATTTTAAATGGCACCACTGGTATATTTTCTCTTATTTCGATAGGATATGTCATTCTGAGTACTATGACACCTCATATGTTATGATTGATTTTTTGACATTTTTGCTGTAAAATATTTGTTTTTTAAAATATCAATCTAGAGTGCCATAAATACGTTAAAACGGTTAATTTTTATTCAAGTAACCATGGAAAAATAAATTTAAGTTTTGTTTTTTGCGGCTTCTCCAGGTGGAGTCAGAGTGAAACCACTTGGTCCGTAATCACGGATTTATTGTTGACAAGGTGATCATTAGTAGTCAATCCGATGGAATTTTTCAGAAGAAACGTCTTGTCAAGGTCACAACGGATAAAAGTTGGTCAATTTTAACTTTTGGGGGTGATTTTTTCTGCGCTGATTGTAAAAGTTGGGTCATCTTTGAAATTTAAGGGGCACCAATATTGCTTACTGGCCGTAATTACAAGAAGCTAATTGTTTGCATCTATTTTAGACTATACACACAGGAAATGAAAACATTTGAAAATGGTTGACTTGTTCTTACGCATCCGTGTTACGTGTTTACCACTTGGGTGATGCTAAATTTCGCCTAGACGTAATACGCACACCGATATCCGTGATCATGGACCATGTGGTTTCACCCTTAAAGTGTGCAAAATCCTATTTATGGTTATAAATTTTTTTTAATAGAACAAGGGTGGCTCGTTAGCATATCCTAAAAGATAATTTTGTTCCAAATAATTTGATACCGCATAGTCGATATTTAGGGTAAGACAAAATACACCTAATAAATTATTTATTCTCTTGTAAAACGGTTTTAGTATCGTTTTAGTGTCATTAAACCCATCCAGAAAAGCCGTAAAAACCAAACACGAATAAATTTGTTTTTCCGTGGCTACTTAGTCTAAAATTAACTCATTTAACTTAGTCAAGACATTCTACCGAAATTTAAAAATTAAATATTATGACGCACAACGAATTCTTGAATAGAATTAAAGTAAACAAACCCTGTTTAGCACTAATACAGTCAAAGGGAAGGGCGGCAGAGTTCTTGTAAACAGACTGCACCGGCCACATTGATTATACACATTAAATAACATCACTTCGGAAATATTAACTTTTTTAATGCCTATGGCATTGCACCCTAACTAATTTTTACAAATCAATGATGGTTGTTAAAAATTTTGTTTAAAGCCAGAAAACTATTTTTGTTTATTTTCTGAAGTGACAGACAGATATGTCATTCACTTTAGATGCTCAATTCGATTGCTATCAATCGAGTTAGTTTACAAAACATATTATTGAATAAAACAACCTAATAGAAAGAGATAAAATGACCTCAAAGTGCCGTAAGAATACACCGACTGCCCGAATCAACCTTGAATAACCCAATGTTGCCAGTGCTATCGGATCTAAGATTTGTTATATCAATAAATGTTTATTATGAAAATCGATGTTGCCTATATTAACACAAAAACCAATATTTGTGAATAATTTTATTACATTTTTAAGATAATTTCCTGATTTTGATTTTTGAGATCTGGCAATTTGTTTACGTTTTTCCAAAACCAAAACAAAAAAAAACTATACCAAACACCCTGCCTACAAACTGGCGTTGCGTTAATTTTAGTCCTTGACTTCGTTAATGACGCAAAAGTGTCAAAAAATAACTTTTGAGGCGTCGTTGTATTCAGAATGATATCTATCAAAATAAGAGAAAATATGCGGGTGGTTCCGTTAAAGTTTAAAAGTATCAGTTATTCCCGGGTAAACCGGAAGTGATACAAAACAAGTCCATAAGTCAGACGATACATATGTATGTCAAATATTAACAAACCAATTTTTTTTTTAATTTTAAAAAACAAAAATTATACATAGGACAACAACCTCTAAGAAATACCCAGTATATTTATAATCAGTATATTTAAAATCCTTGAGACAGTAATTGTAACTTACCACTAATAAAATTTTAAGCACTTAATGGACAACAACTGCCTATCGTTATAGCAACGCAAAGCTAAAAAACGAATACAATCTACTAAAAAATTTGCGTCCAAATTAAACAACTTTGTATAACGATATGTTAAATCATCATATGTATGGCAAAGGAACTTGAGGTCTTCATTTGTACACGCTATTTTCTGACACTGTATATATATGTTAGACTCATATGCCGAATTCGCCCATTCGCCGAAATAAATACTCGGTTCGCGAAATGATCAAAGCCAAATGATCGATTGCCGAACATAGTTCCCATTTCGGTAGCTGTTTAAACTGATTTACACATTTCGCGAACTGTGCTATCCGGAGTTGTTCAAATGCCGAATAAGATATATTTCGGCGGATTATCATCAGCTGGTCGCTCGAACATGAAAAAAATATATATTTTCAATGTTTGCCTCTCAACTAGAAATTTACCGATGATAGCTTATGTGCAACTATGAATAAATATATATGTCAGCTGGCTGTACCTCGGTACAAAAAACATTTTAAAAATAATAAGAATAATTCAGGATACGTCATTTCCTTCCAGATAAAAATTTGTTAGCTGATTGTCAATATACTGTTATAATTAATAAAAAATCATCCAGCAGTAAGTTGAGGAAAACCCTGTCAGCTGATGCGTTCCAATAGGCGATAGATGCTCCCGCCTCACTCCTGCGGTACAACTCTCAAAGTATCAGCTGACGGTTTTTGCACAGAAATACAGCCAGCTGACAAATATATTTATTTATAGTTGCATATGTTGGGAGCAAAGCCCGAAAACGGCCAATGGACGGAAAAAGTGGCCAAACCCCGTTCTGGTCGTCCAAAAACAGATTTTGTGCGTGTTTCAAAATAAAAAGCCGCTTTGCTTACTAGAACTAACCATGACCGACTAAAACTTAGGGCTTTTGAATTTGACTTAATTATTTGTAGAAGTTATAAACAAAATTTTAACAACGTATTGGAAAAAACCCGGGGAATATATAATTACACTTTTAAAAAAAATTATAACTTCTATCATATCAAAAATTATAAAAAAATTGTTTATAACTACCTAGTCGGTCATGGTTAGTTCTGGTAAGCAAAGCGGCTTTTTATTTTGGAACACGCGTTCTGGTCTACCCTAAACGGCCGAAAAGCAATATTTCGGACATCACTTTTGGTCACTTTTTCCGTCCATTGGCCGTTTTCGGGCTTTGCGCCCAACACATATAAGCTATCATCAGGTAAATTTTTAGTTGAGAGGCAATCATTGAAAGTTTTTTTTTTCATGTTAGAGCTTCCAGCTGATGATAATCCGCCGAAATATATCTTATTCGGCATTTGAGCAACTCCAGATAGCTTAGTTCGCGAAATGTGTAAATCAGATTAAACAGATACCGAAATAGGAACTATGTTCGGCAATCGATCATTTGGCTTTGATCATTTCGCAAACTGAGTATTTATTTCGGCGAATGGGCGAATTCGGCACATGAGTCTAACATATACATATACATATATTTTTTATTTAGGCCACGGACTTTGTATTCCTAGCGCCAAAAATTGTCTCCAAAGTCCAACTTACGATGGGCGACTGGGAGACAATGGGCCAGGATATATGGGTGAATCCGGAAAAGCAACTAGTATATTTCATGGGACTTAAAGAGACACCTTTAGAAAAACACCTGTACGTCGTTTCGTTAAAACGGCCAGGGGAGGTAAGACTGCTGACCAGGCCGGGATATTCTTACACAGTGGAATTTAATAAGGTAGGTACCTAGAATTTTTTCATTATGTTCTGCGATTTAAATCAGTTCATCTATTTCCTGTTTAAACGAGCCTTTTATATTAACCAAAATAGCCCGAAATTGTATACATTCTGGCCATTGTGCTTCAGAAATTCTAACCCCTAAAACAGAAAACTTCAACGTCAAAAACTGATAACGTCAAGTCCTATTTTGCCGTCCACAATTAAAAACGCGGTATCTACACGAAGAGTAGAATCGAAAAAATGGTGTTAAAGTTTTTTGGATGGACCGAACATTCGGAAACACTTTTTTAACGGAAAAACTGTGGATTGTATGTTCATTTAGCCCCTTAATATTACAACAATTATTATTTCGTTAAAATTATTAGTATGCTAGAAAAAAAATCACATACCGCTTTTTAATTAAGTAATGGGGTACAATTTAATATATTGTCTTCAAATACGGCTGGGGTATACGCAACAAAATAAAATTTGTAGAGAGGTAACTGATTTATTTTGAACATTTTTATTGTTACATATTTAAGAATACAAAACTATAATAGTAACAAACGAAAAATTAACAGTTCTTTTATAAAAAAATATGGAGTATTAGTAATAGTTAAATTATAAATTAATCTGAATCGTCGTCATCGTGATTTAGTACTGGAAGATTTTTCCAAAATAATTTTCGAGTTTCTGGCAACAAATTATCCAGCTGTTTAATAATGTTTTCTTTTTTGTCCTTGGGAAATCCACGAGGATTCTGAATACAGAAAACGGGTTTCAATAATTGCTTTTTCTTCATTTTTTTATTCATAAGAAAGTCCAGAGTTTTGGGGGCTTCATCAAAATCATTCTGATATTGTAACGTAAAATTGCCACGCTCAGCAACAACCTTTACAATATCTGACAGGTAGGGTCGACCTTTTCCACACTTCTTTAATTTTTTCTGAGAAGTAAAATTCTGCCATTTGAAAAATTCTAAGTGTTCCATCTTTTTACCATTTACTTTTCCGCTACAAGAATTAGCTACCGCATCAGCAAAATCTTCGAAATCGTATATCTTCTGCTTTCTTTTCATGCACCGCTCCACTTGATGGTGAAAGCTGTCCGCTGACATAAAGGTATGGCCAGGCTCAAAATAGTTTAATGTAATTGTTGTGGCAGCTATTTCGTTTGAATTTATTAATTCTTACCAAAAAGTAAACATAGTCCAATTTTTGTTTTGGCTAGCGCAATTATCTAGCCACATTATTATGGCAGGCATTCTTTAAATTGGAAAAAAGCGTTAAAGGAATAATTAAATCTTCCTTTGATCTTTTGCTGATGGCCTCATGCCACCACAGCAAATCTTTTTGGCTAAAAAGATTTTTCCCAGAGGAACAAAAAGTCTCATTATAAGCAATCAGTCCTTTTAAGGAAAATCACAACTTAAACATTT
>JAHBCN010023298.1:0-12824 GCA_019359885.1 Listronotus oregonensis | reverse complement strand
TCCCTTTTCTAAGAGCTTACAATGCAGGACGAAAAGCTTAAAATAGACAGCAGGACCAAACGGTAAATTAAAGAGATAGAAACCAAAGCTAAACAAAACCAAATGAAGAATATTCAGAGGAAATTGAGCTTTTTTGAGAAGCACACACCCCTTTATTTAATTTATATTGGTATATGGAAATTTAACTTATACAATATTAGAAAAAATTAAATTTATTAATTTTTGTTAATAAAAAGTAAGAAATTATTTGGTAAAGTATCAAAATATTTAGTGCTAACTTATAAGACACGTATTAGTCTAATATATTTATTTACATGCTAATTACTTTTGTTATAACAGCTTTAAGTTTATTTATATCTCGTTATTATAATAATAGTCGTTTAAGTTTAACAATATTTCTGATTAAAAAATACTGCTTATAAAATCCAGTTGCAGTAAAAAGCAGTAGTATTATAAATAATATTAAATATAAACAGCGATTTTGCATTATCAAAAATATTTTACAACCTTGTCCACTTTACAGTAGTTTAGATATTTATCAAAGTAAATGCGACCTTGCTAGTAAAATCATAACGAATTATTAAACTTACACGGCAGCTGTAAGTTAAATATTCTCTTTATGAATTAAGCAATAGGGTCATATTTTATTTCTTTTATGTGGAATAACAGAATACGTTTTGCGATTTCATCTCTCGTACTTTCTAATCCTAATTATTACGTGTTTCAATGCAGTAGAAGTATGTAAAGTTGTACAACAGTTATTTTACACAAAACCATACTAGTACGTAAGCTAAAGTAAAAATTTGGATAAAACCATTTAAGTGGGTTATAAGAACAAAATGAGTAAGTTTATTAAAAGTATATGTGTACTCAACAGTTCTATTCTTTTTTTTTACCCAACCGCTGTGTTCACACGTCGTTGTCGTGGTTGGGCCCAGTAGGATCTTTTGGAACATGCGCTAGAGTTGCTGGTTATCGGCAACTCAATTGGCTAGCGTATGGAACGGGATCCAAAGCTAAGATGCACACAAGGCTTAACTGAAGGTGTTAGCATACCGTGCTGATGAGTGAATGACAGCCTGTGCCTTAAACAGGTGTCTCCAACGGTGCCTCTGAGATACAGGGCGACCTCTCAGCGCATCTAGCCTTACTGCAGTAATGCGGGGCTCTACCGTGGTGTACTATTACTTCCCTAGCTCCAAACAAAAAGCGGGTGAATCCGTTTCGAAAGGTGACCCTGAAGTCACCGGCGCCTGTTTCACGGGGAAGGGCTAATCCATCCCGAACAAACAGGTGCTTAGGAAGGGATTCCTGAATCCAAACTGAAGGCGGACAGAACCGCCTTTATAGGGAAAAGGGTTCCCTGGCTTTAAACAGAAAGCGGATAGGACCGTTTTCATAGGGTAAGGCCGAAGATGCGGCCTCAGAAAGAACATCTGGTTTCTGTAACAAGGACCTGGTAGCTACCCGCGTCACTAGACCGGAAAAGGAGGGCATTACGGATCTAACCGTCTGCTCGTCATACTCCCCAGGAGACAGGGACACCAGAACACATCAGAACATATCAGAACACATATTGTGCTCATGTCCGGTAGCGATACGAGTAAGAGGAAATTTAACAACTCTCTCCCAATCTGGTATCGGATTCATTAGAAGTCTGATCCTATTGGGAGAAATATAAAAAGGTGTGAGCCACAATAGACCGAGCGGTCGCAGTGGAGGGCGTAAAAAGTTCACTCACTTTAAACCTACCTAGCTCTATTTTTTTATTTAGCCATACCAAACAAGTGGGAACGGCGCGGCGGGTGCTTTAAAACACCACAATTAAACCTATGCATTTCATAAATAACTTATTTCGGGTGGTGCGTCGCCGAGCGGAACATAGGAAATCCCATGTAAATTTTAAGGGGGTCAATTATTGGCTCCCCTGTACATTTTACAGAAAAAATGTAGGATAACTTTTAGACGGGACCAATCTGACAAGTACTCATGCCAAGTTTAAAAAAATAATAGGCAGGTAATCGCAAAATTACCAAACTTTCGGTTCGGGTTAAACCAAGCAGACACCAGTAAAATGAATATTGTCCCTGACATGAGAAAAAGTGTCAATAAATCAGTGACAGTCGGTACTTGAAAAAAAAATTTGAAATATTTATTCGATGAAAAAGTATCCATAATTAAGTGGCATTATGAGGAAAACAGTTTTAGAGCAGTATCTGAATTTTTTTCAGTTTATTTTCCCACCAAGCCCATTCTGTCCATTTCAACTATTAAACGTATTTTCATAATTGTAAATGTTCAACTCAGGATATCGAAAATAGAGCCAAAGAAAGAAAGAACAGGGATCTTAATATTCTAATGAGTGTGAAGGAAAACAAAGTGGTTAGTACGAGGGTTCTTGGGCATGAGGTAAATAAACATTATACAACGGTATGGCGCACTTTGAAAAAACACAAATATTATTCGTATAAATTCTAAAAACATTAAGAGCTGCAAAAAGAAGATGAAGAGCGAAATTTTGTTTTGAAATGATGGAAAAAGCAAATAACTATAGGAATTTTTTAAGAAATATTTGTTTTAGCAATGAATGTACATTCACCTTCAACAATGAACCAAATGTTTAGAATTGCCGGTATTGGAGCCAAGAAAATGAACATCGCTTTGTTCATACTCGGACACAATATTCCCAAAAAACAAATGTATACGTGGGAATTATCGAACACCATATCATTGGACCCTTTTTTTAAGGACTATAACCTGACAGCAGAAACCTATTTGAACTTATTTCAAAATCAAATTGGACCCGCCTTGGAAGAAGTTGTTCGGAAAGATCAAATGATCTGGTACCAAATGGATGGTTGCCCCGCCCATAATGCCCGTAGTTAGAGAGTACCTGGAAAATGCTTTTAACAGCAATATTATTGGTCCACGGTAACGGATACTCTGGCCAGCCAGGTCACCTGATCTTTCACCGAATGACTTCTTTCTGTGTGGTCACTTAAAAAGTGTCATTTATAAAAGTGTAAAATTTGAGAATCTAAACCAGCTACAAAACGCTATTTAGTTATAATGATATAAAATTTCGCAATATCAACTTAGCAACGTTAGAAATGAATATTATGATTGGTTGGAATAATCTTTAGCTGTTAATGGGGGGTTGTTTGAACATTTGATTAATTAATTTTTTTATGTAATTCTCTATTATTTTTAAAAATCGTATTTTATTTCATTTTATTATTCCACACCTAGTAAAATATAAAGAGTTCAGTTCTCTCTTTTTTCGGATCCATTTTCGATCTTTTGAGTTAAACATTTACAATTATTTATTGCGATGGCCTTGGACTGGAATTTACTGACAATAGGTTTAATGGTTGAAATGGACCAGATAGGCTTGATGAGAAAATAAATACAAAATATTTCAGATATGCTATTGGTTTAATTAAATTCCAGTATGATAAAATTATTTTTTAATGATCGATAGTAATAATTGTTATTAGTTAAACCTAATTGTTAACTTTAAAAAACTAGTCATTAATGTATCGTAAGATTGTAGAAAATAATTATTTGGATCGTTCTATTTCTCAATAATAAATGATTATTAATTTTTGTTATATAATTTTAGCATTTATTGTTATGTGTGGATATTATAAAAAAATATAATTTGTAAAATATTAAATCATATTTATCATCGTGTATCCCATCAACTATAAATATATTTCTTAATTAAATTTATTTTTTAAAGTGAAAATTTAAATAATTAAAATTTTATTATTATACAGCAAAAAGAATTATCATTATTACAACGAATTTGGCCTATTTTCCAAAGAAATATTTCTTATAACTGTTACCATTATTATAGCCTTGGCAACAGTGTTCGTTTATATAGAAGCGTGTATATGTATTTTCTCTCGATGACGCACGCTCAAGTAAACGAGCGTCCAAACCTGTTACCAAAAATTTAGCAATGTAATTTATAATAGTTTTTGGCCAAACAAATAAGATTTCAGTGTTCGATGATATAATATATTTTGAACTAATTTCAGGTAAAATAGGACATATTTTATCAAAAAACAATAAAAGAAGAGCTTTCAAATCATCCAAAAAAAATTTCCACCCATTTTTTTTATGTCAAAGATAAAATTCTACCATTTAATAATTTTGGAATTTATTCATAGAGCTATAATAAATAATATAGCCTATAAACAGACCAGAAATATAGAAATTTTAATATTAGGTTTAAAAACATAATTTATCTTACTTATTTAATGAAGAAAATTTAAATTTTGTAAGGCACTTTTTAACATCAGGTTATTTGCTCCCAGCTGTTGACAATCTAGAAATTTTATATACGCACCAAAAAGTAAAAAAGTTATTATCTTGGAGTCAATTAAAATTTAGAAATATAATAAAAATCCTACAATAAACTTGTTAAATAACAAAAGTCCTAAGAAATTTAACAATTAAGCAGTTTTTTTAATTGGACAATTGTATTATTATAAGAATGTGCAAATCTCTTATTTATATTCCTAATATTAATACATGCACCCTGTAGTTTTTAAGTGATTAAATTTTAAACTGTCTAATTCGACGAAACTGTAGTCATAATTGTTTGTAAAAACACAGTAATATAAAATAAAAGTATTCCATTTCATTTATCCATGTTAAAAAACTTTTGAAATTAAAAACACAAACTTTATTTTATAATAGGATCCCAATAGCTAGAAAATGAATGTGCTAGGAACTTAAAAAATTAAATAAAAAAATTCTAGATAGTTTATAGTGAGTGTAAAGTGACAATTTGAAAAGTCGGTAGGGATCAGTGCAAACAATGATCCCCCACGGCTATCAAACTATAACGGCAGCACTTCCTAGAGAGGAATTGTGTATTTTAAAGAAAAAATTCAATTGATGTCGCCGAAACGACAGGTTGTTGTCTCGAGACGAGAGAACGTTGTTTACGCCCTTTACTTACAAAGAATCTTTGGTTCCCCTGCAGCTAAGGCTGCGGTTACACTGCAAGCGAATTCGCGCGAATAAGACTTCACGCGAGTACGCGATAATACGGGCGACTAAACTAAACCTATTAAATAGTTAAAGGTGTTTACAGTGAAAGCGACCTGTTAGCGCGAACATCGGAGATTCGCGGCTAATTGTGTTTCATGTATTTTAAAATGGAAACTTAAAAGTTGATTTTTCTTGTATTTTACCGAAAACCACTATGGGATCAAATAAGCAAAAGCTACCATAATCTTGATAAATCACAGAAGCTTTGGAAAGAAGAAGCAAGTGATTTAAAAATAAAATGTAAGTATGTTATGAACGTAATTACATATTTATTTTTAAATTAAAACATTATACAAAGGGGCTGCTCTTTCAGTTCTTTAAAAAGTTGAAAGGATACACCTAAATAAGGGTTTTTAAATATACTGTTAACCCAAAGTTTTCTCTTTTTTGCGGAAATAATATAAAAGACTTTGGAACCGAGTTTTTAGAAAAAAAAAATTCTTCGTTACTATCCGTGTTTGCAAGTCGCTACTGTCTGTTTTTTTAAATGTATGCGATTGTCGCGCAAAAATTGCTAATAGCAGATTCCACCTATTGCTGGCGCGAATTCGAGCGTAGTCGCGCGAAGTCTTATTCGCGCGAATTCGCTTGCAGTGTAACCGCAGCCTTATACAAAAATAAGGTACCAAATTAAAATTAAAAATTGTTGTCGTATGAAGTTTAGCAATTGCATTGGATTAAAATAAAAAATATAAGGTTTGTTCCAACAAGCATCCGGTATCGTTTCGAAACCGTTTTTGAATCATTTTTTGGTGCGCTTCGACGCAGGCGCGGACTTCAAATAGTTTAGTGACGGTACAAAAAGTAAATACGGATTATTTTCAGTACTGTCAAATAAAAAGGTCAAATTTATTTTGATTTTTGTTTTGTTAATATATAAATATAATTAAAGATAATTAAATTCAATGATGGGCTTAGGAGGTGTAAAAATTAATACTTTTAAACGATTGAACAAGCAAGGAAATAGGAAAAACTAAAGCACGATGCACGCTAGTCGCTAAATAACAGTAAACAGATGAAGATAAAACATGAAACAGCTGTTAAAAATCAAAAATCCAGTGCCAAGATGCTCAATGCGCAAGTCAACCCAAACAGTTTTCCATTTGGGCCATGTGTCAGAATTACCATTCTGAAACCGTAACATATACGATCCCAAGTTATGTTGGTATACAAACAGGATCGTCCGATAACCGTTACGTCTCTGCTAGAACGCACTTTAATCATGGAACAAACCTGTATTAAACGAGATATAAACTGCTTTAATATTGTATTCTTAAGAGACTTTGAAGTGCTTTACAAATATATTGTCTCGTCCGGAAAAATCAAGAAAATATGAAAAAAAAAACATAAACTTGCAAAGGCACTTTTAGAGACTCGGACCCTTAATACCTTTGAGCAGCAGCGGCAGGGCTGCCTTTACAAGGCATATAGTAGTAGCTTAATACTTTAATCATTAAACTTCAATAACAATTAAAAAGTCGTTTGTTAACACTACGTAAAAAAAACTGCATTTCATTAAAAACTATGACGAAATATTATTTTAGTTTCTTATATAAGAAGCAAATATAATTTCTATTAATATTTTTTTACATTAGTTGATATCAGAGAAAAACTTTTTGAAAATAAGAAATTTAAAAAACGACGCTGAAAAATGGCTGACCATTTGAGACCCATTAGAAGCTTCTCTTTATGACTAAATGCAAATAAGAGTTAAAATACAAATTTATAATTAAATCAAAATCACTGATACTAAATGAAAGCACAACCGTTTAAAGTAATCGCAATATACCTTTTGTAAATTTTTGGATTTTTTTTTAAACATCAGAAATGGTGAGTAACGAGAGCCCAATAGGCTTATATAGGCAATAGGAATAAAAGAAGATTTAAACACTTTACATTTTAATAATTCTTTTTTTTAGAACCTATATAAAAGTATTTAATAACAAAAACCTAATATTTGACATTGGACATGACATGTTTATAAATTGTCAGCCACAAGTAAGAAGACATAGATTATTCCTACTGATTGAGATACTGTGTAATAAAATAATTACTTTTTTTGGGTTTCTCCAACTTTTCCTAATTTTATTTTAATTGCAAGAAATTGGATTTTTAAAATTAAAACTTTTACTTTTAAAAAAATAGAAGTGTGACCCACAAGAATAAGTGGCTTGCCTCTATAACATTATTGTTTCTAATGATGTCGATTTCAGGATATTCTCGCTGAGACGAAACAGCTCTGTTTGCTCAAGATCACGAGACGAGATAAAGTGATGGCTTTATTTTTTTCTATTCTTAATAATTTTTAAATAAGTTTAGCAGAAAATGACCTCAAAAGACCACTACAGGCAAATTATATTATAGTTTGTTGCGCATGTACTTTGTAATGTGTTTAAGACCGTAAAAAGCGCAATTTCGTATTGCATATTTTTTTCTTGTATTTATCAATTTTTAGACAAATTCAAAAAAATTTGGGTGTTTATCTAACAAACTCTCTATTAATTGAAATTGCAAAGAATATCAGTGTTACTAAATATGTGGAAAAAATGTTAGGATTAAAATTACAAAAATTCAAGATAATTTTCTTAAAGTTATTTTGACCTAGTATAATTCAAGTGAGTGAAAGGTAATAGGTAGCAATTCATATTTATTCATATCTGGAAAGAGGAAGTCCGTCAAAATCTGTTGAAAATTCATTTTTTAGGATTATTGCCTTAAGTTTTATTATAATTGATTTATAAATAATAAAAAAAGCGACCTGTAAGTATTCTCACAATCAACTTTAAATTAATTTTGTGCTATACAGTGTGTCCCAAATTGGGCCTACCTGTATTGGTAAGTTGTGTTTCTGGCGTTATTACATTCTTTAATTCCATTTAAATTGCAAGAATTGATTTTCATTAAATTAAAACTTGTTTACTTTTAAAATAAAACAGAAGTGTGTGCCACAAGAATAAGTGGCTTGCCTCTATAACATTATCGTTCTTAATGATGTCGATTTCAGGATATTCTCGCTGAGACGAGACAGCTCTGTTTTCTCAAGGTCCGAGAGAAGATAAAATGATGGCTTTATTGGTACTTCTAATATGTTTTTTTTACCTTAACTTTTTATAGTTTGTTGCGCATGTACTTTGTAATGTGTTTAAGAGGACCGTAAAAAGCGCAATTTCGTATTGCATTATTTTTTTTTTACTTGTATTTATTATTTTTTAGACAAATTAAAAAAAAATTGGGTGTTTATCCAACAAACTTTCTATTAATTGAAATTGCAAAGAATATCAGTGTTAGTAAATATGTGGAAAAAATGTTAGGATTAAAATTACAAAAATTCAAGATAATTTACTTAAAGTTATTTTGGCCTAGTATAATTCAAGTGAGTGAAAGGTAATAGGTAGCAAATTATTTGCCTTAAGTTTTATTATAATTGATTTATAAATAATAAAAAAAGCGACCTGTAAGTATTCTCGCAATAAACTTTAAATTAATTTTGTGCTATATAAGTAATATTAAAACAAACTGTATAATTTGTGGTTTCGATATATAATTAGAAAATCTGTTAAAAGTGTTTTTAAATTATAGGAAATGCCTAAAAAAATATCGTACGTATTAAAACGAAACACGTTATATTTTATATTAATTTTAAGATTTCTAAAATATTAGCTAAAACACCGTAAATATGTGCTAAATATTTCCGTTTAAATAAAATAGTCAAAGTATTAAAAATATTTATTTTCAAAAGTTGAAGTTATAAAATAACTGGTAAATTTACCTATAAATTATCATTTATTCGGTATCTTTGGAATTGTCCACATAATTAACAAATTTAATAAAAGACGAATGTTTTATGTGTTAAAAATTCATTTTGGTTTGTGCTAGTTTTTTGTAGCACCCTGAATTATAACCTTTTTACCAAGGCTGCTTTACATTATTTGTAATATCGTAGAAATATTTATTATTGTTTTTTTTAATATAAATTAAATATTTTTAATTTAGCTCACTAAACTGGTACCTAACTTTAAGATATTTCTTACACTAGATTGTCATATCTAGGTTACTCGCATATGTGTGTCTTGTAAAGTGCATTCATTATAAAACCGGCATTATGTAATTAAATATAATATGCACTTACTATTTTAGCTATAAATTACATAACGAAAATAATATATGCATTAATAAATTATTTTTAAAACAAGTCTGGCACTCATGCAGTAACAATTAAGCAGTCGGTCTCGGTAGAATAAAATCGAAAGTTGTAGCCGGACAAATTTAACGACCTCAATTTAGTTTTGGAGGAAGGTGAACCGAATGAAACAAAATACTTTCGATTTCTCCCAAAATGATATATGAATAATAAATTATTAAAAGGTTAAAACAAGAAATTAAACATAACACCCCGATTTGGCTCTTAAAGGTATAAGAATTTATTAACTTTTATATTGTTTGTTAATAACCAAAACACACATTGTACTATGCTTAAGTAAACAACCAGATGTCAGTTTAACCCAAAATTCCTGTATAACTTTGTAACAAAAATTTGAAGAATGATTTTTATTTGAAAAAAAAAAAATTAACCTAAAATAAATATGAATTAAGTTATTGTACTACTGCAAATTTAATAAAATGTGTTGAATTTATTTATGATTTTTCTAAAGTTGATATTTTGTTAAATAATGAAAAATATTAAATAAAGTAATATAACAAATTCATTTTTAAGCAAAATATACATGTACAGGGTGTCTCATATTTAAGCCTCATCATTAGGATCTCGGAAAGTTAAAAAGATACGAGGCCGGTTAAATGAGTGCAAAATTTCGCAATTTGATGCTAATGAAAATGCCACCATAAAAGTTTAAAAATTTCAAATACTTTCAAAGACCCCAAACTTTGGTCGAATATTTTTTATGTCAAATCATAAAACAGTATTTTAAGAAAAACTTAAAAAAGGTAAAGCTTAAAGTGTTATCTTAGTGTGTGCTATTAAACCAACATTTAAATGCAGGGTTTGTGTTAATTATCTGTGTATAATCTTCACAAAATGAGTAGCTTTTTTTTCTTGGGACAGTCCATGAATGCTTAAGGCAAATACTAACGGGGATTTTTCTTAAGTGGAGTGGGGAAAAGTTTTTAAACACAAACTTAAAAAGAAAAGGTTTTTGGAAAAAATTTCTGGCAAAGAATATAGGAATAAAGAAAAAATAAAGTGGGAAGTTTGAGGAACCTTCCGATGGTGTATAAAGTGATAAAAAAAAAAACAAATATTCCCCTTTTAAAATTTTTTTTTTTTGCTTTTTAAAATTAAAACAAAATAATTTTTACATTCTTATTCCCACCCTTTTCCCACCCGACCCGTCCAAAGGATGGATGGCACCGGGAAAAAAGGTGTCTGAAACCTCGGGGATGCGGGCAACCCCCCGGAAATACCACGCCTGTGCAGGGCACGGGCGAAAAACCCCTACCATTATCGTTTCTTTTTCAGGGGTTTTAAAATTAGGTCAGGGAATGGGCCACAACAAAAACTAATTTTCGGATGGCTATCCCCTTCCCTGCCTAAAAACCAAGGGAAGCCTTGGGCAAAAAATGGTCCGCTCATCCTGGATGCGATGCAAATGCAACCACATCACCTGGGGAAGCAGGACACAAGCACAGGGGGTTTTTACAAATTTTTATGGCAAATAATTTGGACATATAAAGGTAAAAACCCTTTTCAAATAGTAAAAAAAAGATTGATAACCTGCTCCCTAGTTTGGAAAATTTAGGCTGGCTTACTGAAATGTTTAGATCAAACAAAAAAACATCCATGGGGAATAAACCTTTGAAAAAATTAAGCAAAAACGGATGAAACCTTTAAGGAGACCGGAATCTCCGAGGGGAAAAGGAAAAATAAACAATACCACGACCTAGAAATAGTGGCGGATCAAATACGGACGCCATTATTTCGGGGACAAAAAAAACTCCCCCCTGGTGAAAGAAAGTACTCGAGAAATGTCCTTGGTGAAACAAGGAACTCACCAAATAAAAAACAAGGAGAGAAACAACAGGAAAGCTAAAAAGATTCATGGGAAGTTTTGGGGAAATTGAAGAAAATTTCGGGGGCCCTAAATTCCAAAAAACCTCAATCACAAATTTTTTAAAGAAACCCACAGGGGATCACACGGAAAGGCAAATGAAACCATGAGATAAGTACTCAGAGTGAATTTCCGGGGTGCACAATAACCAACATGTCATAAGACTGCAAATTTTAGACCTGGAAGGCAGGATACGCCCCAGGGAGGACGGCGGTAGCAAAAACAGTGATAAATGTAACAAAAATTTAAAAGGGCGATAAACTATTAACCGTATAAATCGCCAGGAACGGATGGCTTTACCCCGTTATGCCCAGAAAGGACCAGAGCTGTTCAAAAACGGGGTTCCGGCCCAAACCCCCAAAACCGGGGGTAATCAGGTACCCTTCATCCTTAAACCTGGGAAAACCGGGCAGGTGGGAAAAAATTTAAGACCAAAAGTCTGATGGCGTGCTAAAACCCTAGGGTTGCTGGATAGGCACATCAGGAATGCACCAACAGAACCCCACAAAGGAATACATGCAACAGCAGGTAAGCCACAGATACAACATTTCATAACTTGTAGAAAGGGAAATATTTAAATAAAGGAATACAATGTATCGGCATTAATACTTTCGGAAAAATTCCATGGGGAAAAAGCGGCCTATTCTAACCCGGAATTGTATAGGGCATAGCTTTTGGGTCCTCTGCAACATTTTAAACTACGCAAAAAATATCAACATTAAACGTCTTGGGGGGAAGTCACATCAGTCCTGAAGGTCCTCAAGAATTAACAAATTTTAGAAAGGATATTTCAAACAAAATCTCAATTTTACCGAAACACCTTCCACTATCCAGAAACAACCGTCAATGTCACTTAATGTACTAAACCTCTCAGTTCAAAAACCTTCCATAGTTGCAAAAACTGGCTCATCAAAACCCCAACCCCCCCTCAACGTTTTCTACAGAAAGAAACTCGCGTCAGAAATAAATATGCAAAGCGACCCGTTCACACTATAAATGTTAATAAAAAATTTGTATAAATTCCTTCGTTAATAAATAATTTTTTTAAACATCAATCTTTAAAATTGTGTTGGTTTCCATTCCTTTAGAAAAAAATTGATCCAACCTTCGGGAAAATAACTTTTCCTTTTTAGGAAAAAAAAATCAAATGTTTAATGTAGTAAATTTTTATTCCAAAAAAGAAAAGCATTACCGTTCCTTAACTTTTGAAAACCTGTCCGATCAGTCTCGATGGTAAAAATTGTTGGACACAATTAGTTCTAGAAGGATGACCTTTCCCAAAATTTTTTTTGTTATAAAAAATCAAAGTCTCATTAAAGTAGTCAATGTAAAGCGTTTCTGCTGGCACTAAAGCAGTGTCTAAAAGCTGCTGTAAAATTTAGCAAATTACATGTATCCGTACTAAACATCATTCTCCGAACTAAGAGCAAATGGATTAAAGGTACATTACATAGTACTTGGACTTTATACAAAATTTCTAGGGCTGTCCTAAAGACGCAACAAGAACATAAAAGTAAGCTGTCTTTACGACAAAAAAATATTAAGTTTATGTGAAATATAGTGTAGCAGTTTATAAAACTCTTGTAAAGCTTTGTATGTTAATTTTTCAAATTTTGTATATCGGTTAGTTTGTCTTGGAGGCTGTAATAATGATATTGAAAGTCTTTAACGTTCGGTTATTTTTTAAATTTTTTT
>JAHBCN010023297.1:0-12853 GCA_019359885.1 Listronotus oregonensis | reverse complement strand
AAAAGCCCCTTATTTCAGCTGCCGCTCACCGCTAGAATGCCGCTATCTTCATGGATTCACTTAAAAGCGGGCGGACGATTTTCCTTTCGGGCAATAATTAATTTTTTAATCATTCAAAGTTCATTGGAATGGAAAAACCCGTATCTATCATTGCATAAAAATTTGGGTTCATTCGATTTTTCTAGAATTTTTAAAAAAAAAGCGTCAAATTTTTTTTCACAATATTTTGAGATTATCTCATTAATTTATTGATTTTTAAAAAAAAAATGGTTTGTTATTAAAATTTTTTTTTTATAATGAGCCTTGAAGTATTCAATAATCCCAGAAAATTTTCCTTACCATCTTTCTTGCTTTTTTTGATAAAAATTGTTTTGCCATCTTCATTTATTTAGCCGTTTTCGGGTTCTAGAAAATCTGTATGTTATAGATTTTCAAGGCCTTTTTTTGCGAAAAATATTGTGTTACAAAAAAATATTGGAACCATTTTTGTAGTTCCCCGGGGTGATCTTTATTTTTTGTCTAAACAAAAATTTTCTATTCGATATTTTGCGAAATTCGGGGAAACTCATTTTGGGACTTTGGGGAATTTTCGGGGTCCCCACGTCGGAATCGTGATAAACTTTTCTCGCGGCTCCGCAAAGCCCTAAATTGCCCACTAAAACTGCAGTTTTTTACAGCTTTGGGTACTTTCAGGTCTTCATTCTGGACTAATTCAGTATCAAGTCTTGATTTGGAAAGCAAAATTAATCTCTGGTCTGGTCCTTTTATTGCATTTAAGCCCCGTCATTAACTATCGAAAAAAAAGTCTGTCAAGTCATATTCCATATATACATAGGACCAATATTTGCGCAAAACAAAGAATCATTTAATCTTTTAGACTATTCTGCCGTGAATAGCAGCTTGCATAAAAATATTGCTAATCTGGAAATAAAAATTATTAGGAGCTCTTTGTCGACTTCTTTTTATTACTTATATTATTATTTTCCAACTAATCGGGTTTCCTTGATACAAAAAGTATCCGGATTTCAACCGGACCCTTTTTAAAACCCGCTTCCAGATGGCCTCCGGACGCCCCCATTTGTATTTATTGTAATTTATGGACCAAGATCCAGAAAATGTGCTGTTGTGAAGGGCAATGCTGTTGATATTAAAGCGTCAATTTTAATTGATATTCCGGAATATGATCCTTTAAAACTCGAATATAAATTTTACTCTGTTATTTTTAAAACAGTTTTTTCTTTTTCTTGGTTCTTTCATATTTGTATTAAAACGGGTGCCCCAAAAGTAATGGGACACAGAGCAAAAACAGATTCCTTTTAGGTCAAAATAATGAAATTTTTTCGTAAACTTTTGATCCGAAAGTTAATAAAACAAAGATCAGGGTGTTAAACTTTTAATTTTTTTCGTTTTTTCTTAATATTCTTTAACAAAACCTAGCGGTACAAAATTTGGGATCTGGGGTTTAAATTTTCGTTTACCTTTTGATTTTGCTACTAGAGGCGCCAGCTACGGCCTACCCCCTTGTTTCAAATGTCGTAACTTTTTTTGGCTTGGAATATTGGCCTTTTATTAAAAAATATTTATATAAATTCTGTGCATTAAAAATTATACTTTTTTTAAAAGTCTCTAAAGTAATTCTCAAAGATAAGCGCATTTTAAAAGGATCTTGCAATTTTTTTGAAAATGAATTTTATATTTTTTCAAACTTTATAGTGATAGCTCTTAACACGCTGATCAAAGATCTCGGGCACAAAACCCAAAACACCTCAACCCCCCCAAATCACATAAAGGGCCCCAAATCCCAGTACCGGGGTGTTTGGGGATTTTAGTTTTGTACCCTAAGACCTTTGATGCGTTTAAATATCACTAGCAAAATTTAAAAACTGGTAAAATTATTTTTCATAAAACAAACTTTTCTCGGGGCGTAAACTTAAATAAAGTATACATTTTAAGCAGATAAATTTAAATTATTTTTTAAAAACAGGTCCAAGCCAAAATTTAAAAACAAAATGAGATAGGCACGCGCCCTCTATACAAATTAAAAAACGTAGACGAAAATTTCTTTGCCCAAAAACCGGGCCCAAAATTTTAAAAAAAACCAAATAAAAGGTTTTTTTTATTTTCGTAATAAAATTTTATTATTATTTTGGAAAACTTTTGTTTTAATCCCATTACTTTTGGGACACCCTATAATTTAATACAATACTCTGAAATATAGGTACACGTAAATACTGAGTGTCCTGCGTTTTCTTTACATAATAAAATTGGTTATACTCTGATTCTACATACACAAATGACAACTTGTTTAGTTTATTTTGGATTTATTTCGTTTTGTTTACAATACCAACTTGAAAAAATGTATTCTAATGTTTATATGATTTTTGTTGGCAGCCTTTGTGGAACCTTCATGAAATAGGTAACTCAGTCACGCTTCACACGAAAAGTAAGCTTTAAAAAACTACTTTTAAGGCATATTTTTTAGTTATTTTGTAAAATTTTTTAGTTTTCTTTTATTCTGAAGGCATCCAGGAAGACATTTTTAACCGTTTATTATTTCAGTTTGCTTAGCAATTTTTCTTTACAAAAATTTTATTTTTTATCAATTTTTATTTTGAATTTTTCGTTTTCCACTCAGAGACAACAATAAATGCTCTATGGAAGTCTAATTTTTTTCTCTATTTTTTTCAGTTTTAGCGCAACAAAGGGAATTTGTTTGGATTATTGTGTGGTTGGTTATCGCTGGATTTATTAGAGGTGCTGCTTTGATAAACTTTGCCATCACTATCTCTGAGTATGCGACTTTGGAAAAGCTACCAGCCGCATTTGGCTTACATAATGTCGGAAAAGGCCTCTTCGTTGTAGTGTTGGGACCTCTGTTAGGTAAGTATCTTACTGTATTCACCTACGACATCTCACAGTCAAACTTACCAGTTGAAATGCGTCTTGTTTAAAAGCAATAGATAATGCAAGTTCAAGAAATATTTTTTTATTTAAAATATACTACATTTTCTAATAAGCTATAGAAAAACATTTTTTAGTGTAGTTAAAAATCCAAGCACACAAAAAGTTTCCTCAAAACCCTAGTCCCGAAAACCGACAGGCTTGTATCCATGCAAGAAATCGGTATAATCAAACTATCTCAAAAAAGATAAAGTTCTATCTTGCTCGAATGGCAGTAAATCCTTTTGTAACCTTGCCAAAAATATTAGTTAAAACTTTTGCAAAAACTCTTAACCATCCTAATATTTGAGGATGAAATTCTTTCCAGCTCTAAAGGAACTATTTGCCCAACAATTTGCTCCAATTCTACCCTGGATCCTCCAGTTCGTCTTCCTTAGTTGTGGTTAGTTGTGGTTGCGCTGCCACCCGACAGCCTTAAAACCGTTTTTAACAAATGCAAATACAATTTTACTTGGAACCTCCGATTTTTTGAGAAATTATAATATTCACCGATGAAAAAGTGCTTCAGTCGTGCTACAATGGGATACTTAAGGTATAAAAGCCTCAAGGAACACGATTTGATGAAAAATATACTCAAAAGGACAAAAGTAGTGGGCGATTTTCGGTAAATGTTTGGGGGTGGCTGAGTGCACAAGGACTTGGTGTATGTTATTTTATCGAAGAAAGGTTCAATGCGCAGGTGTATATAGATCTATTACAGAATATCAGGCTTCCTTCTGTACTTGGTCGATTTCCGGGATTTAATGGCCGTCACTGTATATCAGTTATTATAGATGGTCATTTTTTCAGTTTCTACCAAATTAATGCTGGGGTTCCCCAGGGCTTAGTACTAGCACCAATCTTCTTCCCATCAAGGACCTTCCCTATTTCGCAATCAATTCTATTTATAGTTTTGCTGACGGTAGTACCCCCCACTTTAATATTCAATTTCCTAAGCCACCCTGTAAGTCTGATTTGAAAAACAAGCGCAGGTCAATGCGAAGGGTGGCCGTCCATTTTTTGACCCTTTTGATCGAGAATAACTTTTGAACAAATAAAGATATCAAGATGGGTTTTCGCAAATATACTTATATTTCTTTAAAGTTTATTCTCGTATCTTTACCATTTTTATGTGACATTCCATTGCTCAAAAACAAAATGGCCGATTTTCCGATATAGGACCTTTGTTATTTTAAATGGAACACCCTGTATATTTTCTATTTTTAAAATTTAATCTTTCCCCTTTAAAAAAATGTAACACAAGCTATGGTTATCAAAAAATAACGATTTATTGCCTCAAAAATTATTGTATGTCGAATAGGAATATTATTTTAAAAGAATTTTTGAAAAGTCGCCTTGGAAACAAAGTTATCTCGTTTCCATAACGCAACAAGCCTCATTGTCAGCCATTTTGGTCATTTTTGACAAGTTATTTTAATTAGGAAGCGCAAAATGTTCTCTTAAGCGAAAAGGAAAATTGTTATTATGTTTGCCAAACCAAACCCAGTAAAAGAAACATTTTTAAATTAAAGCTCCACCCACAAAAAATTCAATTAAAATCTGGTACAGAAAATTCTGGAGAAAGGATCTTTACCCGTAAAAGAAATTAGTAAACAATGGGGAATTTGCTAAATAAAACGTTACAAATTCTGGAATAATCAGGAAGATCCAACATTGTCAAAAAAAAGAAAAAATCTCAAGTGAAAAAAAGAACTTAAATTAAACCATACAAAATTCAAATGTTACAAGAAATAAAAAACTGATTTTCCAAAAGGGTGGAATTTTGCCAGAAAATTCAAAATTTAGTAAGGAACAATATCATTTTTGGATAGACTAATAATGTCAGACGAAGCCACATTTCCCTCAATGGAAAAGTAAATAAGCATAACTGCAGGTTTTAACAGAAAATCCTCGACAATATAACGAACACTTAGAGATTCGCCAAAAGTCACAGTCTGGTGTGGTATGTCAAAGCAAAAAAATTTTTGGGCCATTTTTTTTTTATGAACCAACTTAACCTCTTGGACTTACGTTGATATCTGGAAATATTTTTATCCCCAATTGCAAGAAGAAAATCTATTGAATTTCGTCTTTTTCAAAAGATGGGGCTACCACATTTCTAACTTTACCAAGGATTCATGACCAACGTTTTGGGAAAACCCGGGGGATTGGAAGAGGAGGCCCTTTTTGGCCACCTCGTTCACAGATTGACTGTTCAGATTTTTCTGTGGGGATATTAAGAGAGGTGTTTAGTCCACATCCCCAAAATTTAGAGCAATTAAAAATAATATCCGAAACATAATGAAAATATTCCTGAAGAATTTTTGTCAATAGTTTTAATAAGTTTTTTTCAATTTAAATAAGTGCGTCGAAGTCGGCGGAAGGCATTTTCAACATTTACAGTAGTTTTTTAAAAATAATGTAACCTTATTGTAACTATTATTTTTGAATAACCTAAACCTTTGGCGATCCTTTTTTTTTTAACAATGAACAAATTTTAATTGTTAAATAAATTGTTGGTCACATGCAGTCAATTTTTCGAAGGTCAATAAATACGTTGTTTTTTAGATAACCATAGCTTGTGTTACATTTTTTAAAGGGAAAGATTAAATTTTTGAAAATATAGAAACATATACAGGGTGTTCCATTTAAAATAACATAGTTGTCTATAATGGAAAATCGGCCATTTTTTTTGAGCTAATGGAATGTCACAATAAAATCGTGAAGGTAAGAGAATAAACTTTAAAAAATATAAAGGGATCTGCAAAAACCGCATCTTGATACCTTTATTTGTTCCAAAGTTATTCTCGATTAAAATGGGTCAAAATATGGCCGGCCACCCTGTATCTCTTTTACAAGACCTTAAACTTATCTTGAATTGGGGCGCCAAAAATCTTGTTCAGTTTAATGCCTCGAAAACACAGCAATGTTTGCTGTCGCGAAAAAAGTCTGCCAATGCTGATCCGTTACATATGAGCGTCCAAGTTCTTTAGAACAAAGAATCGTTTAATCTTGTTGGTGGTACTATTAAAAATAACATTAACTGGCGCAAACACATTACATCTATTGCCTTAGCAGCTTCAAAAAGGCTTGAATTTCTTTTTCGCTGCAGAAAGTGTATAAATTTTTATGTTACTTATTATTCTTTTTTAGGAACAATACGAGATTCCACCAAAAGCTATCCGATTTGCCTCCACTCCCAAACATTCCTAATAATGATGTGCGTTCTCGCATGGTCCGTGGAATATTGCTTTAGATATTGCCGAACTAGAACCGCCGAATCCGAAAAATCCGACACTGACACCACGACCACATGACAAACGGATATCGACTAAAATACGTCAGTCGATACGGTATCGATCAGGTCGATCTGACCGATGCTGCTATCGACTGAGAATGTTAGTCGATTTTAAGAAAATTGACGAAAAAAATATTATTTTTAATGTATTTATGTTGTAACATGGGATTTTTGTATGCGTTGTTATAGTCGAGAAGTAATGTTTTTTTTTATTTATTTATGTATTTTATTTATGTATTTCGAAAATAAGTTAAATTAAATGATGAATGATCATTTTATTTTCAAAAATATCAGACTTTTGTGCATGCTAAAATTATACATACATATTAAAGTTTTTTTCTTTCTCCATTTTGTATAATTAATATTTTAGAAAATATACAGGGTGTTCAGAAAAAAGTGGGAAATCTCCCGGATATGAATAGAACACGTGAAAAAAATACTACAAGATTATATAAAATTTTCCTTCCCGAAAATATTGACTCCCAAAGAGCTCTAATGGAATCAGGTTTTTTTCAAAAACGGTTATAGTCCAGTAAAGAAAGGGACAAAGCTGTAAATAAATCTGTACAGTTTTTCCTTGTGGCGCAATTCTTGGGTCTTCTGGGATGCTTTCGAGCGAAAAAAAGTTTATCAACATTAACAGGTGAGAAAGGGCTGAAAATGGTCCCTCAAAAATGGAATTCCAAATGCAAAAAAAAGGGAAATTGGAGAATTTTTGTTAAAAAAATGAAGATCTCCTTATAATCTACAAAAATAGTCCTTATAATTTTTTTCGAAAAATCGATAGTTTTCGAGATAATCGGAGCAAAAGTCCCCTTATTTCAGCTGCCGCTCTACAGCAAGAATGCCGCTATCTTCATGGATTCACAGCTGTGAGTAAGTCACAACATTTCCTTTGATAGTAACTTGAAAAGTCCTACTTGGTATTGCATCAGTGCTATGATGTAGCGGTGGAGTTATGTAACCCCAGGGTTAAGCTTCGAGACGCGGTTGTGTTGTTGCCACTATGGAGTAAGAAAAAATAATTCAAGAAATAAGAAGTTTTTGGTAAATAAATCATCAGCAAATTATTCCTTATTTATAAATGTTATATTTACATAATTTTCGTAGAAACACCATCTTATTGCCTTTTCTTTTTGTAAATAAACTTGACAGTTCACAAAATCAGTCATGACAATCATTCAAAATTCGTCTAGATTGCCATGGAATAACCCATTATTCTTTTTTTTCCAATGTTTAACACTAAAGAATAACCTGCCCTTTGAAATGCCGTTCGAATAACCCCGCTTGTAGTTAATGCTGTTTCATAAGTATCGATATCCTGTGTCAGTCTGTATCGTTATTTAAAAAATCGGTACCGTTAAATACGGTATTAAAAAGTATTCAAACTACCGCTTTTATTTTAAAAAATATTTCGGATGATCCTTGCGGATGCCTTATAAAAATAACTTTATTATTATTATTATTAATCCTGGTGAAAGAAAGTCGTTTAGTTTATTTAAATTACTGAAATCAAAAAAATAATTTAACTCACCGTACTAAAATAAAATTGGAAAATACCTGGGGGTTCAATAATTATACCTAAAAAACTTGATTCCATTTGAGCTCTTTCGGAGACAATATCTCCAAAGAGGAGGCTGATACAAAAAAAAATATATCCGGGAGATTTCCCACATTTTCCGGACACCCTGTTGATATAACAACATTAACAAAAGGATCAAAATATATTTCAAATTTTGGATCCTTTACAAATTATTGTTAATCAAAAATAGAGAAGGGTTCAGATATAAATTTTATAATGCCACCTTATTTGGTTGGCAACATCATTATTGCCTTGGAATTTTGAGCTGCTGAATACTTTTTTCAGCGACCCAAAGATATGGAAATCACATGATGTTAAATCCGGGCTATAAGATGGATGTGACTTATAATAAGTAGTAGTTCGCTTCTATTTAAAGGGTACGCCAAAGCAAACAAAACATTTTAAATAAACGTAGTTACCTTTTGAAATACAAATCGACTCGAAGTCATAATAATTAACCACTTGTATTACAAATTTCTAATATGGTTGAGATCCAGTTTTAACCCCATTATCAGGCCATTTTAATTTCAGAATGACGTAAGCAAAAAAAAAAGAAAAATAAGTCACCCCATTGCTTAGTTGCGATTGTAACTGGCTGTTTGAATCAATGCGATACATTTGTGTTCAATTGTTTTTGCTATCGTCAATTTTAAATTAAAATGGCTCCATTATAGTTGTTTTTTTTTTTAATTGCCAGTCAAATGAGTAATCAAATAAAAATATTTAGTAAATAGATAAAGTAAAATCGCTTGAATTTGTAGTCTCGCAATAAATCGGTGAATACAGGGATTTTTTGCTTGTTTTTTTTTTTCAAACGGGTAGGGATGATTTTTTTGGTAATTGTGCAGAATTGCTGCTCTATTTTTTTGGGATGAAAAATCAACATTATTTTTTTTTAGTTATCAAATATTTTTATTTTTAAATTTCATTAACATTGTATAATTTAAAAAAAAAAACAAAAATGTCAATTTTTTGACTATTTTTAATCAACTGAAAAATTGATATTTAAAAAAAAAATTATGACATTATTTGTCTTTGCACGTAGAATATAAAACAAATCACTAGAAATTGCTAAACTTAAATGGAAGCATTTTATTGACAAAAAAAATGAAAAATTTTCTTTTGAAAATAAAAATTAACACCGATTTTTTTTTATTTCTCTTGAAAGATTCGTAAATGCGCCGTAAAATAGAACAAAATAAAAAAAAACTTGTCAATATCTCTATTTTTCGATTTTTTATGGCCAAAAATAGTCCAATAATGCATACTATTTGTTTATATACTCTAGGTCAGTGGTTTTCAAATTGGGGGGCTCGCCCTCCCGGGAACGCGCAAAGCAACATTAAGGGGGACGCAAGAGCTTAAGAAAATTAATACAAATTTTTATCTTTAAACTAAGAAAAAATCAGTTTAAATAAAAGAGATTTATATATGGAAACTGCAAGCTTAAACACCAAATTTTTTCTCATTTTCGAAATTGGCTTCATTAATGGAGAATAGTGACGACACAGCTAAAAACGAAAAGAATATATTATATCTCATCTAGAAACTCTCTTCGATAAATTCCAACAATATTTGCCTAATTTACATGACAATAATGAACATAAATTTGCTTAAAATCCTTTTAATTTTAATATGAACAACCTTTCAAAAGAAATGCAGGAACAAGCAGCGGACTGAAAACACGACATAGTGGCGACAAATGACTTTGAGAGTTTAATGATTGGTACATTTTGGATAAAATACCTTCTCATCTCTCCTTTAATCACGGAAATGGCTTAAAAATGTTACATACCATTTTTGACAACCTACTTATGTAAAAAAGGATTTTCTATTTTAATAGAAAATTGCGCTAGCTTTCAAAGATAAAACCAAGACTTTTTGACCTCGTTAAGAAAATAAAGGATCATACTTTGCATTACATTGGGTTAGTGTTCAAATGTTATGTTTGTAAATAAATGCCTCTTTTTTTGATAAAAGAAATGTTTCTGTATAGTGGGGGAAAGTAGGGGGGCGCGACGGTTTCCCAATTTTAAAAAGGTGGCGCCATAGAAAATACTTTGGGAACCACTGATCGGGGGGAACATTTGTTTTCACTATACTTCAAGTCCAAAATTTCTGTCAATGACGCATCGCTCGTTTTTAAGAGTCCCCCCGGGGTTTTGTGGGGGGGGGGGAAACAATTTCAGTGGCGTATGCATTTTAAAAAAATAAATGAAAAAAATTTTGTCAAAACATGAAAATATTTTTTACAAGCAAAAGTTATTTTCTCACATTTTCACCCAACCCTTTAAATTAGTACCAAGCCTATATTATTTTGGTTTTAAATTCGGATTAATGAAAAATGTAATTTTTTTTTTTAAATTTTTTCACACCTCCTTTTTTTAGGTCATAGAAGCAGAACGATAGAAAACCCAAATTACCCCCACTTGCCAATTCACCACCGACCCGCAATCTCAATATTAAATACGATATTCACACGCATTGCTTCATCAAAAATATCCACTATATAAGGAACACGAAAGCTCTGAGATTTTTTTTTGGGAACCAATAATAAATTTTTTTCTTTCCCCTTTTAAAGGGTTTTCCTTTTCGAGAATATTTTTGATTAAACTTGGGGTTGAGAAAAAAGGGTTTCCCCTCCCCAAAAAAAAGTCCCAAAACTATTAAAACCCCGGTAACAGGTCAACTTTTTTAAAATTTTGAGTTGAATTGGACTAAACTTTTACCTACTTTTTTTTTGAAAATTAAGGTTTTCCTTACTTTTTTTTTTTTAATATTAACATAAAATGGGGTTTTTTTTAAAATTTTTCGTCAAATGACAAAATTTTAAAAAGGGAAAATGTCGTAAAATGGAATTAAACAATTCAATTATTATTATTTTTAAATACTATAAGAGGCACCCCAAAAAAAAGCTTCTGATTCTGTTTAATAATCGAAAAAATAAAAACTGTGCAAAAAAATAGCGAAAAAGTCGCATTTTCCGGGATCCCATAATTACTAATATTGATTTTTTGCCTTTTTAAAAAAAAACCGTACCCCGGGGAAATTCTTTTGTTAAAGTTGCACATATCTCTGCAGCATCAAAGTGGTTAGTTCTGGGTTTTTTTTCCCCCAAACCCCCCGGGAAAAAATTTTTTAAACCCCCATTTTCTTTTAAGTTTTTTTTTAGGCGAATAACTAGTTAAAGGTTTGTTTTAAATTTTTTAGTTTAAATTAAAAGCACTTAACAACACTAAATCTTTATCAAAACAATATCTATATTATTGAAATTTATAATTTTGAAAAATAAACCCTTTTTGTTAAAATTTTTAAAAAAACAAAATCTGTCCATAATCAATAACTAAAAAAAAATCATCGAAAACACGAAAACCCTGTCGATACGCTTATTTTAAGTCTCTTCAAGTTGTAAACTAAGGAATGTGTGTTACTTTTATTGTCTTTCGATAAAAAGATTTTTTTTAAAAATATTGGCGTGCTATTTTAAGTGCGATCGCTGGCTGGTGTTTATTCTTGCGAAGTATGACAACGTGGCGAGAAACTTTTGGCCGGTTCACTGTTATTTGAGCGGAAAAGTATATCATAGGCTTAAAAAAACATTTTACTAGTGTTAGTTTTTTATTCAGCCGCTTCGTCGGTTTTGGGTGGCCGGTATTAAATGAGTCACTGACAGAAATTTTTGACTTTAGGATTAGATATTAGATTTTTAAATAATTTGGAAACTTATGAGACACAACGGTGCTAGGCGAGTTGTGAAAAAAATTTTAAAAAATAATATTTCAATATACTTAATTGTTTTAAATGGCATCATTATTATTTCTTTTTTTATGTACAGATGTTGTCACAATTTTTGGTAATTTAAAGAAACAGGAGGTCTGAAAAATTAGTGTGCAAAATTATGACAGCTTCAGCAGGCCGGTAAAGAGCGCCAAAAATGTTAAGAAATCTTGTTTCTTCCTAAAGTTTGAAAAACGTACTCATTGATTTAATGTTTTCTATAGTGAGTCTCTAAATTGGAGTAAATTCAATAAATCTAAAACAAGTTACTTTTTGGACTCGTCGATTGGTAATTTTAAACGCATTTTTTTCTATAAAAGTATTTTTAAAGCGCAAAAAAGGTCCTATGATTTTTTTTATGTCACGACGACAGCTATCAAATTTGTCAGTTCTTATATTGTAACGGTCGTTTAGAATGCCGACAGCAAAAAATTTCATACGAACTTTTTTGTTCGCAATAATATGTTACGTTATCCAGGGTGTTTTTTAAATATACAGGGTGTGTCATAAAGAGGAGAATTTTCTTTTAAAGATATTAAATTTCTATTTAGGCTCTCTGAAGCCGTAACAAGGTAACAATTTTTTTTAGAGTAATTGGCATTGTTTTGTACTGATTTTTACCAATAAATCATTTTATAGCGTCTGATAATTCTGAAAAATAAAATAGGAAAAACATTAAAAAAAAAACGGCTTTTCTTACGGGTTAAAAAAAATTTAATTTAACTAGTTTAACAGGAGTATGAAATTCGGACTCTGTATATTTTTGGAGACTAAAACAAAAAACTTTAAAATTTATCGACCCTTGTGTTACTCAAGCTAAACAAAACCTAAAAATTGTATGTTACTTAACATAGAATAGGTACTTAATTTGTATTACCTTTGTATATTTTGTCCTATTTCCTAGTTCCAAATAGTTTTTAAGGAAATTTGAACATTTTTAGTAATTTGTCTAAAAATTCATTTTAAAATACATATTTGAGTCAATTATCTGTTTAAAAAATGGCAAAGCAAGGAAAATCTTTTTCGTACTCCTAGAGCCAAAGAAAATTTGATAGACTAACGGCCGAGCGATGATCGCGTTGTTAAATTTAGCGATGGACTTAGCAACTGTTAAAAGTTAACAACGGTTTAGAATGTTTAATAAAACGTCATTGTCAGTGTTATTTAATGATTTTAGTAGGCAACCTTTCAAAATCTGACATTTTTTTTAAACATTCTAAACCGTTGTTAACTTTTTAAAAATTACTAAGTCCATT
>JAHBCN010023296.1:0-12713 GCA_019359885.1 Listronotus oregonensis | reverse complement strand
AAATTTTCAATATTTTTTTTTTAGCTCTTTTGGAGAAGCTATCTGTAGTGTTGAAAAAATTGACTTCCCAATAATGTTCTCCAAAATTTTATTGGCACGTCATGTATTAAACATTAAGTTTTTTTTATCTTTATGAATACGAAGGAATATTATATATGTATATTATATCCTACGGATTAATATACATATATAAACCTATTTTGTGTTGTCGGGTTTTCCGGGTTTAACCCATTTCTTCCCAGGGCCGCAAGTTGTCCAAGACTGAAACACAAATTTTATTTAAAGCACCTTTTAGACAACGCGGTAGTGCCACCAGGACGTTATTTTTAAATAACTATACCTAAAAGTTTAAATTTGGATATTTTTCTAAACATTTTTGTTTATAGAAATTTTTTTACGACCATTTTTCCCATTTAATTACATAATGTGTTTTCGTTTATACATTTTAACCCCATTTTCCAAAAATCGAAGAGATAGGTATAGGCTACAATATAGGTATAAAAAACAAGCTTAATATCGGGAATTAGAGCGAGTTTTAAAATACACATGGTATTTCTTCGTATTTAAACGGGTGACAGGCATATTTATTATATTTAAAATTGAATCTAAGGGCAAAAAATATTATCTTTAATTTGAAAGGTTTGTTTGCATTAAAGAAAACAAAACGCATGGTGGTGATTTCGTTGGCACCAGAAAAAAAAAGCAAAACTACATTCAAAATTAAAAAAATGTATTTCTTTAAGCGTTGGATATAATAACTTTAAATGATAACTCTGCATTTTGAATTAAAATTGGTTTAAAATAACATACCTATTTAGATTTGTTGGCAAATTGGTCTAAAACTTTATTTTTCTATCAATATTTCTGGGTTGGGATATATTTATAATATACAAAACGTAATACTTTTTTAAATTATTTTTATTTTAAAAAAAGTTGCATTTTTTTTCGGTTGGGTTTTTGAGGGGAGGGGAGTTAACCTCGTCAAACTTTCCTCCCGTGGCTACGTACAACAAGGCAAAAACAAAAATTAGATCCATTAAAAAAAAAAAGAGATGGCGTTTAAAAAGGGCCCAAAAAAATCTTTTCACTGCTATTTCTATTACATTTAATGGCACTGTTAAAACAAACTAAAAAAGAAAGGGAATAAACAATGTAGCCTGTTCATTTTATTATGTTTGACGTAAAACTGGGGCCATAAACCGATTAAAATGACCCGCTGTTCTGATCAACGGTTAATGGAAAGCCTTCCAATAGGCGAGCCGAAATAAAAGTTTCCATGTCCCATAATAAAAACGCTTCATATTCCATATAGTGCGCTTTGTTTTAAAAATTTTTTCCCATTACGGTTTTGGCTGTGTGTTTTTTTTAACCACTGCAAACTGTTTTTCCAAAAAAATTCCAGTTTTTTTTTTTTATAGCCGAAACTTTCCGCGCTTTTTTGAAAAAAAAAACATGTGAATGTATGTTTAAAAATATACTCATAAATATGTTTTTTGTTTTTGAGGTAAATTGGGTTGTTTTCATTATTTTAAATAAACGTTTGGTTTTTTTTTTTAAAAAAATTATTAATTTTCTGGTATTTTTCAAAGACAAATTCGGTGATGGTTTGTTTTAGATGAATGTTCTAAAAGTTTTAACTTTGAAAATTTCCCCCGATTATTGCTTGAAACCCCATTGCTTGCTTTAAAAGAGTTAAAATGCATTCCTATGGAAAAGACATTGATGCTGAATACAATATTAAAGGTGTTGATGACATTAAAAAAAAAAAGTTTTACGATTTAAAACCGTGTCGCCAAGGGGCCTTTTAGTAGCGACTGTTTTTTTATATTATTGATTTTTTTTTTTTTTTAAAAAAGGGAAAAATTTATTAAATAATCTTATAAACACCAAAAACAATATTCTAAAATTAAATAAATAACTTAATCTATATTTAAACTTTAAAAAATTTCATCAAGTCCTAGGTCTTCCTGGATTGTTCCTAGGACCGATGTTGCATTACCTCGTTAAAGCTAAACCAATTCTTTGGATGATGAAACTTGATTTTTTTTGCATTGTATTTTTTTGCAAATTTCATTAATAAAACCCTTAGCCTCATCACCCAAAGGACCAAAAGTTTCAACAGAAAAGGGAAAAATTGAAGATGGTTCCCCTTCAAGCTCTTTTTTTTTTGATGTTTTTTTTTCTCGGAAAAAAGAGCAGCCCCCCCCTACAAAATTAGAAGTTTTGTCCAGAGGGGTTTTGGGGAATTTATGGCTGCAAGTAGCGTCCCAACGTAATTGTTTTCCATATGTCCAGGGAATTAAGGCTTCCCCCATCTACCCGTTTTCCATCGTTTCTAAAAACCCAAGAGGCTCTAAAGGGGAAGGGGGATTTTCAGCAAAAATCAGAGTTTTTTGATAATGTCATTTATCTGACTGTGTCTAGAAGAACGCCCTGCTTTTTTTTTTCATTTTAACCCCCAAATTGGCCAAAATAAATATCAGCATTTTCGGGGGCAAACGCAGGTGTGCTCTCCACACACAGGAACCAAGTCTGAGAGGAGGAAATAGGAATTTTTGTTGTTAACAAATTTCCCAAGGACGAAGATGGGAGTGCGTTAATCCAAGCATTACTTTCAGGGGCCGGGAAGAGCAAGTAGATGCCTTTTTCTTCACTTGTCTGGCAAAATGTTTTAATTTTATTTTGTGACGAGCTTGGCAAATTAAAAAATCAAAATCTTTCTGTTTTTTTTGGTAATTTTTGGTTGATTTGAAGATTGCAAACAGATAACCATCTTACAAAACAATTGCTGAAATCATTATCTTTCTGTCGCAAGAATATAGGAAGGTAAAATTTTGGAAAGTAAACCACACGTTTGATTGAACCTAAAAAGGCAGAAATAGAAGGGTGGATGATTTTCTATTCCAAGACCTCCAAATTTTACTGGAAGAGGCTTTGTAACCAAGAATTTAATTTAATATCACAATTTGTTATGTCTTGAACTAAACTTCGTAATACATTATCAAAATTGCAAAGTAATTCTGGATATTTCCAACAAGGTGAACATCTTAACAAATAAGACATTCGAGGTATGGCAAAGGAATATTTTAATTTGGTGCTAAGAGATTTTAAAAATTTGGGCTTTTATTAATTGAGTATTCAATTTCATTTGACGAAAAAGCACTTCCTAATAAATTAAAATTTGAAATGGGAATTACCGACAGATTAGGGAACAACACTTAAAAAATTTGATGGATATTGGAATTATCTTTAGATAAAACAGTTAATTCAAAATTATCAAAATTTAAATTTAAACCCAAATATTTACTTCCTTTGATTATTTTATGAAAATTATCTAAAACCGATTTTGGGTTTGCAAGTGTACCGTCATCTAGGGTACCAAAGATTTATTTCTGTATTTAATGATAAAATAAGTGGAGAATTGCCAAACTAAAAGAGGGTGGTCCAAGAGGATCTCCTTGTTGGACACCTCTTTGAGAAAAAAATGTTGATCAAGTAAGAAAGTAAACTCGGATTATCATAAATTTGGGCATAAATGGTAAAAATTCTGGAAGATATTCGCTTACTCGTGATAAAATTGTTTTTTTATTTACCATATTAAAAGCGTTTTGATAATCTATTTTTAAAATAACTTTATCTGATTCGGAAAAGGGTAAAGAAGAAAACGACGTATTGCATGTATTGGTCTTTTCTCATTTTGTTCCAAAACCAAATTTTTATATGGGCGAAAAAGGTTTCTAGCTTTTCATAAATACGAGAGCATATTACCTTAGAAGTAAACGTCGAAAACATATTCACTGCTATTGGTCGAATACCCCATCTTTTTTATTGGGACATAGGTTTGCTCCATAAAAAAGTTTACAAATATCTTTTAACTGAACCTTGAAATAAATGAGTTATAAAAGACTTAATTGACGACAGTAATTTAAAAGAATGGTTACCATGTCGTCACTTACCAAGTCCTTAAGATGTCTTGGTTTTTAATGAATCTATACCACCAGAAGACCCGGGAAAGAAGAAATAGCACTTTAATTTCATTTTCAGATAAATTAAAATTAAAATCAATATTTTTAAAGGAAAATCGACATCATTATCTTGTTCGGATACTGGATGTTTTTTTTCAGTTTTTCAAAGGTTTTTCGTTTCTAGGTGCGATAGTATCACCCAAGGAGAATTGATTGCATTTCTGATATCTCCATCTGCAATTTTGGTTTGATTTTTTTGAAAGGATTATTCTCATCAAACTTGTTGGAATCTTTTTCTTTAATGGTTTTTTTAGATGTTACTGATATTTTATATAAATTTAAAGAAGATCATTTGTTTGTAAAACTTATTTTTCAACCAGGATTTTAAATTGTTTTTTATCAATGTTGTTAAAGAAGTTTTTCCCTTTTGTTTTGAGTTGAAGGATTGCTAAAACGGGTATGGGAAAAAAATAATGAAATCCAAGAATGACAGTCATTTTTGATACACATTTTTCAAGAAGAAATGAAAGTTCATCAGAAATTAGGTTTTTCTCCTTCTGGAAGATTTTTAAATGGGAGTTATGATTTTAATTCAGAAAAGCTTTGATTAAAAATTCACCATTTATTTTGATTATTTATTATTTTGGTTTTAAGTTTGTTGCTTTATTCACGTAATTGTCTTAATACGATTCGTGCTCAGATTATGAACAGGATATTTTTTTACCTGGTTTAAATACTTACTTTTGGAAATTAAACTTAACTTGTTTGTCAAAATCATGTGTTTTGTTCTCGTCATTTTGTAAAAACAGATTTGTTTTTTTAGTTTCCAAAAGCAAGTACTATTCGAAATAAACAAAAAATCTGGCCAAATTTGAGCACTCGTAGTATTACCTTTGATAATTTGTCATTAAAAGTTTAGTTTTTTAAGTTTTGTAGTTTTTTTTTTTTATATTTTAATTTTTTTTAAATTTACAATGTTTCCTGGATAAAATTAATCTATAAAAGTTTAACTAAAATATAAATATACTAATGGTTAAAATTTTACAATTGAAATAAAAAAAGTTAAGAAATTCGGAGATATGTTTGAAAATTTAAGAGAACAATTATTAAATATTAATAATGCATGATCTTCGCGGGCATTCTTTTAAAATTAAAGCAATCTTAACCATTATTTTCTTTTAGTATATATAAAATATTGGATGACATTTAGCGTTAAAAACGATTTGTTTTCGTTGGATCCCACATTATTCACAAAATCTTTCTAAAAGATGCTGGTGTCAGTTGCATAAGCATTTGTTGAGTACTCGTAAAATCGAATTAGTGGGACATCCGCCATAAAATTCTGATTTGGCACCATTGGACTTCTTTTTGTTTTGAACCTTAAGAATGAGTTTGATTTTGTTAGCGGAGAAAGCCGTTAATGCATTGAAAAATCATGTTTTTCAGGTGTCTAAAGCGAAATGGAAAAAGGTTTGGACAGTTTTTTAAACAGGTGCAAAAGTGTATAATAGGGGACTATATTTGAAAAACAATTAAGTTATTTTCAATGACAAATTAGTGTTTTTATTTTCTTTTTATTAGGCTTAAAACGTACATAGTGAGCCTTGTATATTGTTCATTTTTATAGGCCATTTTCCGGTCACCTGATATACTTACTTAAAACATCAGATTCAAAATATTTTCGATTTACTAGTTTACCAGATTTGCCCTACACTAACTTTTTGCGTGTTTCCCCCCCAATACAAAACATTAAAAGCTCGTTTCAAAACCCTAAAATCTTCCTTGGCTTTTAAAGCTTCTTCACAACTTTTTCAGACATATTGCGTGGGAATAAATCTTCTAATAAAAGTCGACTCGAATTAAACATCAACTTAAGAACCTGGCAGTTATTCTTTAAAGTGTCATTTTAATAAAATACTTCGTTTAATTTCTTGTTTGCAGCATCCAGGGTTGCTCAAACCCGCAGTTATAGTAAATTTGGGAAGTTTTATCTTCCGAGGGTTACACTGTAACTTTATTACTTTGGGACGAGTCGAGTCTGAGAACGATGCATTTTGCCGAAGCAGAGTCGGATATAATCAGCCATTTATATTTTCTGCCGACACTGTGGTTTCATTACCGTTTTTTTTGGAATAGTGTTGTGATGCAAAAAACGGTTAAATTTCCAAAAATGCATGTTGATGTGAATAAAAATCACAGTGGGGCAAATCTGGTATACGGGCAGGTCATGTGTATTTTAAATTATTGTTGTAATCTTTTTAAATCCTGGAACAAATTTTAATCGAATGTTAAAATTTTTTTGTTAGAAAATGTGTATCGTACCTCGACAAGTTGTAAATATTCCAGCTACACAATCTGGCTATGAAGAATCGGCGCGTGGTTTTCATGGCCTTCAAGTATTCTTAGATAAACAATACCTGACATGTTTATGGCGTAGGTCAGAGAAAAACGCCTTTGTTTTGGTAGGCCCGTATACCCACAACAAATTTTTTACTATTATTTATCTAACAGTTGTGCAAAAATCAGCTGGTTATTTATAAATTACTCAACATTGTGAATTTGACATATTGAAGTCTCGCTAAATGCCCCAATATTTTTGTGGGGCAATATATTTCCCGATGTTGGCCTTATAAAATCGTATCATTCTAGTAAAAAAGAAGGGGTTATTCGTTAATTTTTTATACATTGTTCAATTATCAATCAATCAAAAATTCTTCAATTATCAGGATTTTCGAAGATAAAAAACTTGTATGTTACGCCAAAGTAAATCCACTCACAAAGTTTTAAAGGAGTATTTTTTAACGGAAAATGAAAATACACTTTGTATTAAAATTCCACTATATTTGAACCTTATGAGAAAATATTTATTTCTTATGCGACTAGTTTCGCTAACACGGTAGCTTTTTCAAGACTAACTAAAATTTCAGAATTTCTTCAAAGACTAGGTATACATATTTGGTTTATCAGTTCTTGGTAATAGGTAAATACAATACATTTTTATATGGGGTATGGCCCAATTATAGGTAATTAAAGATTTTACAGTTATTAAATTGAAGTGTTATAATACATTTAAATTTAAAATGGGGAATTATTTAGGCCTAATTGACAATTTAATAGAGTTTTTGGATTTTTAAGTTTGTTTATTTCAAGGATTCCAAGAGATTCAATTTACCCTTTTGTTTTCGTATGGTTTTTTTTGAAATTTTGACAAAATTATGATTTTGTTCTATTAAATGATTAGCGGTGGGAATCGGGTTTTTCTTTTAGTAAACCTTGTGTAATGTTCTTTTATTCTTTTGGAAAAACTTCACCTGATGGTTTATATAATTTTTTTGGACAATCTTTCACGTTAATTGGTAAACTCCCGGGGATTTGTGAGGATATCTAATTTAGATTTGTTGTTTTTTAAATTTACTAGTGGGATTTATAGTTTTGAATGCTACTTAATACTTAATTTTTTGGGAATTTAAAATATTTTAAATTACTTGTCCAATATATGTTATAAGTTTAAAGTTGTTTTTTGTTTCTTTAGATACTGGGTAAACCAGGTTGGATAGCTTTTTTGTACAGTTTTTTGTTTAGGTTTTTTTGTTATTATCTGGAGGGAACATTATTAAGAGAATTTGTTTAATTATATTAAGTTCTTTTGAAAATTAATTTGTTTAAAGGGACTAATATTAATTATTATCATCCCGGAAAAGCTGCAAATTTGTGTTGAAAGGAGACAAGAAAGAATTTTTTTATAATTGTGTCAGTATGGGTAGGCTTATAAAGATTGAAAAATATGTTTATTGTTTTTTCGTGTTATTGTTAAATCTAAGAAGTTGGTAGAATTTTCTTGTTCTTTTTCAGCAGTAAATTTTATGTTAGGATATATATTATTAAAATAAGGAATTATGCTAATTGTCTTTCGGGTACCCGTAAAACAAGCCAAAATATCGTCTACATACCTTAAAATAAATAAATTGTTTAAAAACGGGATGATTGCTTATTCATTTTCCAAAGAGTCCATAAATATTTCAGAAGAAAGGTTTTTTGGTTTACCCATAATTATCCTTCTTTGCTGAATAAATGTTCCCGTTGAATTAAAATAGTTTTGTTCAAACAAATATTTAAGAATTCCAAAATTTTTGTTTCCTGATAACATTTATATTACTTGCAGATAGAAGTTTTTCAACCAAGGAGATTGTATCAATTAGGGTATACTGGGGAATAAATTAATAACATCAAATGATATTAATTTAGCGTTGACTGAAGTAAATATTTTCAATTTTTAATTAAATCTACTGAGTTTTTAATTTGAAATTTTGCAGAAAAATTTTATATTTGGTAATTATGTCAATTAGCTTTTTTGAGAGTTTATAAGAGGTGCAGAACAAAAAAAAAACTACCGGTCTTATTAGGTAACCATTTTGAAGTTTAATTAATGAGTATAAATTAGGTGGAGTGGATTCATTAAAGTTAATCTACTGATATCACTTTCATTAAACAAACTTTTACACTTTTGTATAACCATTTTAACTGTTTTTTGAAACACGAGTATTTTTTATTTTAAAATTTAAAGCCGGGACCGATACCCATAAAGCCTAGTCTCTTAGAAAATCCAATTTATTACCTAACTTAATCAAAATTTACTAAAAAGGGTTATTGTAAATATTTAGAGTTTAGATAATAAAAATAAATTTTTATTTTAAAGCAATTATTGTTAATTTTGTTGAAAGTATTTTTTTGTGATATCTTTTCAAATAATAATTTTTATGTGTATTGCAGTAAATGTTGCTATTAACGTACCCTAGTTAAGCAACAACTTTGTATGTTTGTTTGTAATTTACTTTATTCAGTACATAATTTTATATTAAACAATGTGTTTTTTACATTATTTTAAGAAAAAAAGAAAAAACGTGCGTATTTACTGCTAATTTCAGCGGGTAATTTAGTTATACACGTATAATATACATACCACTTTAGAGATCTTATGATGTCTAAAAAGCATATATTTCAAAGCTTTGTCGACAATTACCATGCCATATTTTATATTGTTTTTTTTAATAGCATGGACATAAGTAAAGGTTCTTTACAAAATGCTTTTTATTCCACAATTTAAACAGAACTAAAAGCATTTTGCTTTTGATATAACTTTTTTGAAGGTACAAAGAACAAGTTTTTAATGGATGATTTTTACATATATACGCCTTAATATCAAATAAAAAAGGGTAGAAACCCCATGTTTAAAGTAAAAGATTTGTATTTTTTTTTGTTTTTAGAGAAAAAGATTTTTTTTTTTTCTTTCATTCCAAAACCACTTGAGCAAGTTCTGCATGAATCAGGTCTATCGTCAACTGGAACCAGTAAGCTGCGAAAACTAACCACAACTTTTTTTACGTGATACCTAATATTTAACATCAAAGTGTACCAAGTAACTGGATTGAAGGCAATTTGTACTTAGGGCACAAGAAAGATGTGAGACATAAGTATAGTAGTCGTACGAAGGCTCAGCAGCGAGATAAAATTAAAATTTTGTCATATGTATTATGTCATATTACTATATACATTTTTATAAAAAGAAAGATTATATTTCACTTTAACTTTAAATGCTAGATTTTAATAGAATATTTAGCTTTTGTGTTTTGGCATTTTCGGTATTTTTTGTTACTTTTTTTATTTGCTATTTGGGGGTTTCCATTAAAAAAAAAAAAGATTTTTGGCAATCTTTTCAATTTTATTTTCAATCTTATTTTTGGAACACCCTGTATAATAAGTTATTAAAATATTATAAAAATTTTGTTAAAGTAGGTATTTTTTAACAATAAATTCAAGTCGGGATTAAATAATTAAGGCTTTTTTTTGGTAAAAAAATTGAATTATTTTAGGATTCCGGAAACATCATTTTTAACGTAAAAACTTAAAAATGTTATAAGGTCTAGGTTATGACATGATGCAAAACCACCTTAAACATTATGCAAAATCTAAAATTGTATTAATACATATTATGGTGTGTTTAAAATAAGCAAGTTGACATCTACTTCTGGTATAACCTGAAATGCCACCAACTTGAAAAAATTTTAGCCAAGTTGCTCAAATCGACATTAGCATACCTTCAAATTTTCCAAAGTCTTCTTTTCCAACTCGATCATTGCAGTTCGTCGGGGGACACCCTGTATAAGGTGTTATTAGGCCAATGTTAATTTCAACAACGAACACAAATTCATATTTTCTTTTTTTTTTAATTTTACGAAACAAATACACAATACGTATTCATACGAATAGAGGAAAGTCGCAAGTATGGTCCTATTTAGTCCTCGTTGATGACCATGTACCCTTAAATTTTTAAATTTAAATCACCCTATAAAAATTACACAGATCAACGTTTGATCTACGCGGAAACGCCGGAAGCGACTAGATGCCACGTCAAGGTCAAGGTCGTTTGAAGGTCAAGGAAGAAAAAATCCATCAACAAATCTGGAAAAGTTCATGCATATGTTTTTGAAGTCCCCAAACCGATTCCAGCGTTTATTTTCATCTATCTTAGAGGTCATTCGGTCATTTTAAGGTATTTTTGAAGTGTTAACCTTCAAAGGTTAGATTCAAGGTAATTTGAAGGGCAAGTGGAAAAGTAAAGATATAAAATATGAAAAAATTAATGACCTTTTTAAGTCCCCAAATCCAAACGTCCGATTCGGATAAGCGACTTCAAATCATACATGGATTTTTCCAGATTTTTTTAAGGGTGTTTTCTTTGTGACCTTAAAAATGACCTTTAACGTGACGTAATGGAAGAACCGACCCTTTCATCATAATCAGCGACCCCAAAACTCCTAACACCTAACCGCTTTAGATTAAAGTTGACCTGTGTTATTTATACATTAAATGGATGAAAACGCTAAAAGCCGTTATTAAAACGAAAAAAATATAGAGATGTTGAGTCCAATTAACACAAAGTTGGGTAGTTTAATAACGTACCTAGATACTTATGTAGGTAGACACCGTGTATTATGTATATTGTCACTAAAACTCATTGTAATTACCAACTGCGATAAAATTCAAATAAAATTGCGTACGGAGAGATAATTTCGTCGAGGTGTAGCGCTCATAGCCGGGCTGAGCGCCATATTTAATTTAATAATGTCGAAATATACAATGTATCCGAATTATTACACAACATACGTGTCCAAATTTTAATAGAAATTGCAAATTAGTTTCGGAACGAGCTATTCGGGGAGAGAAAAGGATTTTTGGCAATTATTGTTCTGGGATGCGGTAAGGATGAAAAAGCGACATATTTTTAAATAGGAATCTTTATGTTAATGAGATCTCAGATAAGCAGTCAATATAAAAGTTATACTTACCAAACATTAATAAAGAAATCTGGCAATTGCACATTTACGACAAACCTTTCAACCGCTTTTTATAAGTTAAAAAAGGTTTTTCAGTATGGGGTTTTGGCGAGTGGCCAAACCCCACAGCTTAATTAGTGTATGCCTGAAATAATAAAAACAGGAAGGATGTTCTTTCAAAGTCAACGTTTATTACCACTTTTAATACTATACTTTGACAGAATATTGCCTTTTTTTCTTTTTCCTTTATTTGTCTTTTTAGGTATTTGTATTTTTATATTTTCTTATTTAAATCGAAATTTTTTACATAAATTAGATTATTCTTTTTGCTAAAATTTATTTTTTGGCATCAGACTTACGATGCGCCATTCTGACGATTTTTAAATAAGCAAAAGAAATAAACCAATAAAAAAAAAACAAATAAACATAATCAGAGCAAATGAAAACGAACAAATATCTTTAAAGCAAAATAATTTTTTAAAAAATTAAGATACACCTTCAAAATAGGACCCGCAAATCCCTTTTAAAAAATGGGTTTTCCATTTTTTTTAAAACTTTGCAAAGCCATAGTTCTGAATACGCTAATCAAAACGGGACCATCCTTCCCATTCCCCTTTAAACCCTTTTCATCACCGATCAAAGCCTGCCACGGGTTGTGACACCTTTTGGTCATGAATTCCGTTATTTTAACAATTTAACCCTTTCCCTCTCCCCCCCCAACCATTCCATATCGAAGTGCCAAACTTTTCCTGCTTTCGGGAAGGTTTGATCATAAACCCCTCCCACGGCCAGCAAATGGTCACCAACCAATCCTTCACCCCCAAAATTTAACCCCCGCCCCACGATTTATTTGCCACTATAGGACACACACACATGAATGTAAGATGGAATTCATGATCACACGATTTCGCAACTCTTGAGCAGAGGTAAGTCAACAGGTTTAGTACAGGGGGATGTTGGGGGGGGGCCAATTATTGGGGTCGAAAGGTTTTATCGTTTAGCTGGCCGGGATGAAAGTGATCAAACGGTTTTTCAACCAGTAAGCAGGGAAAATCATATGGCGGGCTTTGAAAGGATTGGGGTAGGTTATCTGGTTTGGATCCATGAAGACTTTTGATCAGCGTGTTGAAAACTATTGATTTCAAAGTATTATAGGATATCCTGAGGTGCTATACTTTACGCTTTTTTATAGCAATAAAGTGCTTGATGTTGACCTTTTAGAGATTAGTTTAAGGAGTATCAAGGCTCATCAGATGTACCTATAACTGTCACCCAATTAAGTTCATATACTTGTAAAAAGATGTTGTTTTTAAACCGTTTTTATAAATATTTTCGTTAATAATCGATTGTTCAACAAAGATAAATATCTGAGCATGCCATTAGGGCCAAAATTATCATTCCAAGTAATGGTGAA
>JAHBCN010023295.1:0-12690 GCA_019359885.1 Listronotus oregonensis | reverse complement strand
TTAATAATTTTAAGTTACTTAACCCAAAATGCTTTGTTTAAAAAAAAAATAATTAAAAAAAAAATTACTTTTTTAAAAAAAATTAAAGTCTTATCCAGAATTTTTAGTGTTTTTATTACTTGCCCATATAAAAATTAGAAAACAATTAAGAAAATTATAATTTTTTAACAGCAAGTGATTGTGAGAACAAAAAATAATAATAAATAGTGTTTAATTATCCAAAATCAAAACATTTTTCTAAAATTGTTTATTTTAATGATGGTTAGTTAGAAATCAATTTAAAACCAATAAATGAATAAAGGATACTAAATTAATCTTTTTATCTAAAAAAATTGATTAAAATACTTATAATGTTATTAAAAAGAATCAAATTTTTTGTTTTGATTATATTTATTAAGAAAATAAAACAAATTGTTATATTATAAATTTTGATAGCTCCTACCGTTGTCGAGATATTATCGATTTTCTATAAAATAAAGCTTTTTAATTTTTTTAAAATTTTATTTTGAAATTTTTTTCGAATGTTTTTACACATTTATTCTTAAATTACGCCCAGAAATATATTTACAATGGAAAAACACCCATATTTACGTTAATAATTTTTTTTTATTTTTTTCCCCTCGCCGGAGCGAAATTTTGGGCCGAAAACAAATTCTTGCCTATATCTCCTTTCGTATTGATTTTATGGAACTTATGTATATAACCTTTTTTTAGAGCTGCTCAAGAGCTACATTTTATGCTTAATAAATTTTTTGATATCTCTATTAGTTTTCGAGATATTTGCGTTTAAAGTTTAAATTAAAATCGCAAATATCTCGAAAACTAAAGAAGCTACGAAAATTTTTATTTAACAAAAAATACGTATTTTTATTAGATCTTCAATTTTAGTTATATAACTTTTTTCAAAGTTCTGTTTTGGTTTAACGAAGAAACCGTATTTTCAAGATTTTTCCTAGGTAAACCCCGTAAAATTTTTGAAAAAAATTGAATTTTCTAAGAGGTCGATTTTTCGCCATTTTTATCCATATTATGATAATTTATGATTACCGATTTACGGTCGATAATGACGTCACAAAAAATGTTCAAAAATTTTAGGGTCCCCGAAAATTATGGATTTTTTGTTATATCTCCTTTACTATAGATTTAACGATATTTTTTTATATAACCTTTTTTATAGAAAATCACGTTTCTTTTTTTGTTATTAAAATTTTTCGATAACTCTAATAGTTTTCGAGATATCGACGATTTTCCTTAAAAATCGAACCTAACCTACTTTTCCCCTTCGGATTCGATCGGGTCGAAATTTTACTAGGGGGTTTTTTGACCTGGGCTAACCGATTTTGACCTCGAAATCGGTCTAGCTCCATAAAAAAGGAAAAAATTATCGAAAGTCATTTTTTCGGCATTTGTTTTATTTTTTACCGAAAAAATTTTCGGTCTCTACAATATCGGTTATGTACCTTTTCGGCATAAACCAATACCTCCTATACAAGAAAAGGCCTCGGGGCTCCAAATAAATTACGCGGACGTCATCACATCTAGGCCGGATCTTTTTCCATATAAAATGTTGAAATTTCGTGAGCGTTTATTGACAACCACGCGAGGATTGTGTTGGGCTTTAAAATTGTACTAGACTTTACAATTAGACACTGACTATTACGCTATTACTACAATAGCTAAAATGAATAATCTATTACATTTTCATAAAAATCTTGTTTAATCAATGAAACCCAACAGCACCAAAGCCAATTAAAAATTGAAAAAAATGTAATCTAGTACAATCTAGTACATTTTTGGGAGCAATTTTAGTACATTTGCTTTATGTCGAAAAGCACAACGCTGGGTACTTATAACCTAACTTTAGTTTAACGTGATTTTTTTGCTTTTGTCTTATCTCGTTTATTTTTAAGATTAAATCAGTTTTCTGTTTACCTATTTGGGGTTTAAAAGTTCGAGTATTTTTTGTGAATATGCCGTATAAGTTGTGCTCCGGGTTGCCGTGGTAATTACACCAATGGGCCAAAAGTTCATGTGTTTGGTTTTCCCAACGACAGCGAGCTAAAAAAAAAATGGTTGCAATCAATTCCGCGAGACGATTTAGTCCCAAATTAAAACACTAAAGTGTGGAATTACATTTACTAAAGGTAGTATTATTTGGATTATTTCAGAGCAGGATCCAAAACAGGTAATATTATCACAGTAAATTTAAAGAAGCCCGATTGAGAGATAATTTTGTTCCTACTATTTTCCCAAATTGCCCTTCCTATTTTTCAAAAACACAACAACTTTATGTTTGTTATGTTTACCAAAGGAAAGATATAGATATTCAATCGACGAAATCGCTACTTGATGGAAATCCATTTTAATTTTTAAAAATAAAACACTTTAAGTGATATTTCCACTGTTTATTGGTATACTATACGACATATGTTTCGCTATACTATAGCTTCCTCGGGTACTGTATGAACTGATACAAAAAAATAAAAATAAAGTAAAGAAACGGACTGCAACCTAAATCTACCTAAGTTTTACAATCTACCATAACTATTTGTCGGGGTGTTGTTATACAAATTTAATAAAGGGGAGGGGTTTGTTTCTAATTGACCATTAAGGGAAATTCCTGTATTTTTAATTCTGTTTATTTCTAGGCTCTCAAAACAAGATAGTTTTTTACCTTTATTTAGCACATGTAAAATATTAAAATCATCTTCAAAGTTGTGATTTTCTTGTAATAAATGTTGTGCGTATGCAGAGTCTTCCTTTTGGTTTATAAAAGATTTTTTATGTTCCATTTACTTTCTTGAACGACTTCCGGTTTGACCTACATAACACTTATCGCAAGAACCACAATTTAGCTTATAAATACCTGACTTTAGGTTTTATCTATCTTGTCTTTATTGTTCTTTATGTAATTACCCAAATTATTTACTGTTCTGTATGAGATGTATATGTTATCAGATATGATATATTTTGATACTTTTTCAGAAGGTTTGCCAAAATAAGTGATACACTTAAATTTTTTATTTTTGTTTCTTGTACTAGTTGGGTAAATGTGTTCATGAGCTATTTTTGAAAGTTTATTTTTAAGTATTTTGTCAACGAAATTTGAATGAAAACCATTATTAATTGCAATCTGTTTTATGATATTTAATTCTTTATCAAAATTTTCTTTGTTTAATGGGACATTGACTAGCCTGTGTATCATGCTATGGTAAGCTGCTTTTTTGGACTGCTAGGGTGTAAAGAAGAAGAATGTATAGTCATATCGGTAAACGACTCTTTGTGGTATATAGAGAATTCATGTTTGTTTTTATTTCTGTTAATAGTCAAATCTAAAAAATTAATGCTTTTGTTTTTTTCCACTTCTAAAGTAAATTCAATATTTGGATGTAAATTATTTAGGTAATTTAACAAAGATTCCAATTGTCTGGATGTGCCAGTAAAACAAACTAAGACATCATCTACATATCTAAACCAATATTTACATTTCTTTACTTTATTTTTATTTTTGTATCAGTTCATACAGTACCCGAGGAAGCTATAGTATAGCGAAACATATGTCGTATAGTATACCAATAAACAGTGGAAATATCACTTAAAGTGTTTTATTTTTTAAAAATATAGATATTCACCTAGTACCATGGTTTTATGTTCAATTTTGTTTACTATAAGTCCCCATGCTTATAAATATTTACGTAGCCATGCTCCGATTATCTTACCTCATCCCGACACAGTAAAAAATATTTGTAATACATTTTTAACAGATCCCCATATTGATGAAAGAAAGTTCTTTTAACTATGCTCGCAACATTTTCCATTATTTAACAGATAAAGAGAAAAATGTTATATTACTTTTTGATGAAATTCATATTGAACCCTATTTGGATTATAAAGCAGGTAATACTGTAGGTACAGCAGTAAATAATAATAGTGTAGCATCATCCGCAGTAGCATTCATGATAACTAGTCCTTGCTCAAGTCTTAAAGAAGTTATTCATATATGTCCTGTGTCCACAGTAAACTCGGAAATGTTATATCAGTTTATTAAAACTATAATAGAAAATTTAGGAAGAAATTGGATACCTAGTATTTTGTACAATTAGTGACAAAATGCAAGAAATAGTAAAGCAATGAGTAAGTTTTCAGACTTAAATGAACTTAACATAGTTTTTCCACATCCTATAGACCCAGAAAGACCATTATTTTACCTTTTTGACACGGTACATTTATTAAAATGTATTTTTAATAACTGGCTTAATTGAACCCGATCAAACTCTTCATATCCTGATTTTGAGACAGGTAAAAAAAAAATGTGCCGCCTTTTCTACTGTCAAGAAACTGCATGAACTGGAAAGAGACAAATTACTAAAGCATGGCTATTCACTTAGCTTAAAGGCTTTATATCCATCATCTATAGAAAGACAAAATGTCAAATTATCCCTTAAAATATTTAATCCTTTTATTATCGAGGCTCTAAAAGGCCCTTTTAATAATTTATCTTATTCACAAGACACAGCAGACTTTATTAGCATTATATGGACATGGTGGAAAATCGTTAACGTTAAAACTCCCCTAAGGGAAAACATTTATTAGATAAGTACCAGGAACCTTTCACCAAATCAATACTAGCTGAGCCCAATAAGGATCCTAAATTTTATTTCTTAAATCAAATGCAAAATTGGTTAGATACTTGGAAAACATCTAATTTTCCAAATAACTAACTCGGCAGACACACACTGCATTAAGTCACACCATCACTGGACTTCTCTTGAAGTTACTAAATATTGTTTAACAGAATTAGATATGAATTATGTATTACTAGGCAAATTTCAAACAGATCCATTGGAAGGGCGTTTTGGAAAGTACAGGCAATTAGCTGGCGGCCATTACCATATCTCAGTTCGCCAACTATATGAGTCAGAAAAAAGGCTCAGAATTCAATCTGTACTGTCACTAAAATCTAGACATTATGGAAATATTAATATAAATGAATTCTTTCAATCAGATTATGACACCCTCAGCGAATCCCAAGTAGATACCTCTTTAAGTTATGCTGACCAGATTGATAGTTTGTTATCCAAACTTGTTATTCAAGACTCGGACTCTGAAGCTGTCAGATCTGAAATGCCAGTTATAACTTATTTGGGTGGATACTGCTGCTACATTGTTTTAAAAAAAATCAACTGTGAGTTTTGCAAGGATAATCTAACATTAAATGAACCTTGCATTGTAGAAGATTCTTACAATCTTATACAATCTTTAAGTCGGGGGCGTCTTTTATATCCTCGTGAAAAAGTAGTAAATATGGTGTTGGTATCTTACATTATATTTAAAAAACTAATTGATGAATTTGAAGACACTTTTTTGGATATTTACAATAAAAAGTCGTTTCTCTCTCAATTGCTCTTAAAGTATTTATGTAAACATGAACTTTTAACTCCTTTTGAGAAATGCAAAGAGCATATAAAATTTGATAATACAAAAATTTTTCTCAGTAGCATTTCTAACACATTTCTTAAAAATTATTGCTCTAAAAATAATCATAATCAACTGAGTAAAACTAGGAAAAGAAAATACAAACCTTTAGTAAATAGTCTCGTAGCCCTCTTTCTTATTTTAAAAGAGCACCTAGATAAGAAGTATGATTAAACTCCAACTATGACAGTAAACCCCAATTATGACAGTAAACCCCAATTATGACAGTAAACCCCAATTATGACAGTAAACCTCAATTATGACAGTAAACCCCATTCGTGACACTATACCGATAATGACGCTAAAATCTGCGATATTACGTGTATAGGAATATCGGGTTTTTGCTTTGAAATTTCGTTTTCCCGAAAAAAAAAATCGAATGGGGTGCGGCTAAGGGTTCAGTTCACGTTCTGGCAGCCCCGTTTAAACAGGAAACCCTTAATAACATTATAAAAATTTACATAATATAACAAACTTGAACATAATAATTCCTATTCCTGCTAAATATTTTAGGCCTAGATGTGATGACGTCACGCGCAAAGCACCGAGGCCTTTTCTTGTATAGGAGGTATTGCATAAACTCGACCGTAACCGAGATAAAATTCGGCCGAAAATTAATAATTCGGCATTTCGCACGCGTCGGCATTTTCGGCATTTTTTTCGGCATATTCGTCATCTGCTCCTCGTTCCGATTAAAATGAGCCCCCATTCGTGAGTGCATGAGAAGTTAAAAGATATATTCAAGGAAATAGTCAGTCTCTGCTTAATAATTTTAAGTTACTTAACCCAAAATGATTTGTTTAAATTAAAAAGAATAATATATTAAACAAAAATTACTTATTTAAAAAATTAAAGTCTTATCCTAGAATTTTTAGTGTTTTTATTACTTGTCCATATAAAAATTAGCAAACAATTCAAGAAAATTATAATTTTTTAACAGCAAGTGACTTGTGAGAACAAAAAATAATAATAAATAGTGTTTAAGTTATCCAAAATCAAAATATTTTTCTAAAATTGTTTACTTTTAATGATGGTTAGTTAGAAATCAATTCTAAAAACCTAATAAATGAATAAGGGATACTAAATTAATCTTTTTATCTAAAAAAATTTCCCTTTTTATCTAGACAAGTTACTACAACTGACCACAACTAACCACAATAGGCAAATAATCCACTAAAATTATTATTTTATATTCAAATCTATTTCGTGGGAACAAAAAACAATAAGAGATAGACTTTAGGTTAGCCCAAATCAATTATTTTTTAAAAAAGTTTCACTTTAGAAGAAAGTTAGTTTTAAATATCCTTCATAATACAAAAATTATTAAACAATTCTTAAAATCTTATAAATTAATTAGGTATACTTTTTAAAATTTACCGTAGTATCTCTAACAAATTACGAAATAAGATCAGAAAGGCAAAAATTAACTTTTTTTAATAAATTTTTAAGTTTTCTTGACCTAAATGAAAATGTTAGAATTTTTTTCTAAAAATAGTAATTGGAAAGGGTGCATGAGAAGTTAAAAGATATATTCAAGGAAATAGTCAGTCTCTGCTTAATAATTATAAGTTACTTAACTCAAAATGCTTTGTTTAAATTGAAAAGAATAATAAATTAAAAAAAAATTACTTATTTAAAAAATTAAAGTCTTATCCTAGAATTTTTAGTGTTTATATTACTTGTCCATATAAAAATTAGCAAACAATTCAAGAAAATTATAATTTTTTAACAGCAAGTGACTTGTGAGAACAAAAAATAATAATAAATAGTGTTTAAGTTATCCAAAATCAAAATATTTTTCTAAAATTGTTTACTTTTAATGATGGTTAGTTAGAAATCAATTCTAAAAACCTAATAAATGAATAAAGGATACTAAATTAATCTTTTTATCTAAAAAAATTGAATAAAATATTTATAATTTTATTAAAAAGAATCTAATTTTTGCTTTTCCGATTATATTTATTAAGAAAATAAAACAAATTGTTTAAAACAAAAAAAATTGCAAAAATTACATGAATAAAACCTTTTTTTCCCCTTTTGTACAGAAATTTTTGGTTAAAATCAAATTATTCTTTATTTTTCGTCTTATTAAAAATATTTATATACCTTTTTATCTAGACAAGTTACTACAACTGACCACAACTAACCACAATAGGCAAATAATCCGCTAAAATTATTATTTTATATTCAAATCTATTTCGTGGGAACAAAAAACAATAAAAGATAGACTTTAGGTTAGACCAAATCAATTATTTTTTAAAAAAGTTTCACTTTAGAAGAGAGTTAAGTTAGTTTTAAATATCCTTCATAATACAAAAATTATTAAAAAATTCTTAAAATCTTATAAATTAATTAGGTATACTTTTTAAAATTTACTTAGTATCTCTAACAAATTACGAAATAAGATCAGAAAGGCAAAAATTAACTTTTTTTTAATAAATTTTTAAGTTTTCTTGACCTAAATGAAAAATGTTAGAATTTTTTTCTAAAAATAGTAATTGGAAAGGGGGAATTAGAAGATAAAAGATATATTCAAGCAAATAGTCAGTCTCTGCTTAATAATTTTAAGTTACTTAACCCAAAATGCTTTGTTTAAATTGAAAAAAATAATAAATTAAAAAAAATTACTTATTTAAAAAATTAAAGTCTTATCCTAGAATTTTTAGTGTTTTTATTACTTGCCCATATAAAAATTAGCAAACAATTCAAGAAAATTATAATTTTTTAACAGCAAGTGACTTGTGAGAACAAAAAATAATAATAAATAGTGTTTAAGTTATCCAAAATCAATATATTTTTCTAAAATTGTTTACTTTTAATGATGGTTAGTTAGAAATCATTTCTAGAAACCTAATAAATGAATAAAGGATACTAAATTAATCTTTTTATCTAAAAAAATTGAATAAAAACTTATAATTTTATCAAAAAGAATCTAATTTTTGCTTTTCCGATTATATTTATTAAGAAAATAAAACAAATTGTTTAAAACAAAAAAAAATTGCAAAAATTACATGAATAAAACCTTTTTTCTCCCCTTTTGTACAGAAATTTTTGGATAAAATCAAATTATTCTTTATTTTTCGTCTTATTAAAAATATTTATATACCTTTTTATCTAGACAAGTTACTACAACTGACCACAACTAACCACAATAGGCAAATAATCCACTAAAATTATTATTTTATATTCAAATCTATTTCGTGGGAACAAAAAACAATAAGAGATAGACTTTAGGTTAGCCCAAATCAATTATTTTTTAAAAAAGTTTCACTTTAGAAGAGAGTTAGTTTTAAATATCCTTCATAATACAAAAATTATTAAACAATTCTTAAAATCTTATAAATTAATTAGGTATACTTTTTAAAATTTACCGTAGTATCTCTAACAAATTACGAAATAAGATCAGAAAGGCAAAAATTAACTTTTTTTAATAAATTTTTAAGTTTTCTTGACCTAAATGAAGAATGTTAGAATTTTTTTCTAAAAATAGTAATTGGAAAGGGGGAATGAGAAGTTAAAGATATATTCAAGGAAATAGTCAGTCTCTGTTTAATAATTTTAAGTTACTTAACCCAAAATGCTTTGTTTAAATTGAAAAGAATAATAAATTAAAAAAAAAAATTACTTATTTGAAAAATTAAAGTCTTATCCTAGAATTTTTAGTGTTTTTATTACTTGCCCATATAAAAATTAGCAAACAATTCAAGAAAATTATAATTTTTTAACAGCAAGTGACTTGTGAGAACAAAAACATAACAATAATAATTTTAGTGGATTATTTGCCTATTGTGGTTAGTTGTGGTCAGTTGTAGTAACTTGTCTAGATAAAAAGGTATATAAATATTTTTTTTTTTTTTGGCCTTGCAAACGAGTGCTTTGGCCACGGAAATACTTTAATACTGACAATAGGATACATATATTGACAGGGTCACACACTTCACGCCCAGGGGTCGATCAGGGCGACTTTACAAATAAGCACATTACTTGGTAGACCACAGGTAAAAGGATAGTACAATTGGGTAAAAAACAAAGGTTAGGGTAATCGTATTAAATGTTTGCATTTACAGATTTTAGATATTTACATAAATACAAGAATATTTCGGTGTCACTACTTTGGAGAATTTCAGGTAGCCATAATGGCAAGAAAAATTGTTTTTTTTATGAGAAAATGTATTAGGCTATTGGTGTGATTTTTGTTTATTTCACAGTTATAAAAAATATGATTTAAGTCGCCATATTCATTACACACACATAAAGGTGTTTCTTTTAGTCCTATTTTGTGCAAGTGGCTAGGAAAGCAGCCGTGATTAACCTTTAAACGGCTTATCACATTCGTAATTCCTCGAGGTATGTTATTACGGTGATGCCAGTGGGTGGATGGAATTGTAGAATGGATTTTATAATAAAAGGTATTTTTGTTTTAAACAATTTGTTTTATTTTCTTAATAAATATTATCGGAAAAGCAAAAATTAGATTCTTTTTAATAAAATTATAAGTATTTTAATCAATTTTTTTAGATAAAAAGATTAATTTAGTATCCTTTATTCATTTATTAGGTTTTTAGAATCGATTTCTAACTAACCATCATTAAAAGTAAACAATTTTAGAAAAATGTTTTGATTTTGGATAACTTAAACACTATTTATTATTATTTTTTGTTCTCACAAGTCACTTGCTGTTAAAAAATTATAATTTTCTTGAATTGTTTGCTAATTTTTATATGGGCAAGTAATAAAAACACTAAAAATTCTAGGATAAGACTTTAATTTTTTAAATAAGTAATTTTTTTTTAATTTATTATTTTTTTCAATTTAAACAAAGCATTTTGGGTTAAGTAACTTATAATTATTAAGCAAAGACTGACTATTTCCTTGAATATATCTTTTAACTTCTCATGCACCCTTTCCAATTAATATTTTTAGAAAAAAATTCTAACATTTATCATTTAGGTCAAGAAAACTTAAAAATTTATTAAAAAAAAATTAATTTTTGCATTTCTGATCTTATTTCGTAATTTGTTAGAGATACTACGGTAAATTTTAAAAAGTATACCTAATTAATTTATAAGATTTTAAGAATTGTTTAATAATTTTCGTAATATGAAGGATATTTAAAACTAACTCTCTTCTAAAGTGAAACTTTTTTAAAAAATAATTGATTGGGGCTATCCTAAAGTCTATCTCTTATTGTTTTTTTTTCCACGAAATAGATGTGAATATAAAATAATAATTTTAGCGGATTATTTGCCTATTGTGGTTAGTTGTGGTCAGTTGTAGTAACTTGTCTAGATAAAAAGTATATAAATATTTTTAATAAGACGAAAAATGAAGAATAATTTGATTTTAACCAAAAATTTTGTACAAAAGGGGAAAAAAAGGTTTTAATCATGTAATTTTTGCAATTTTTTTGTTTTAAACAATTTGTTTTATTTTCTTAATAAATATTATCGGAAAAGCAAAAATTAGATTTTTTAATAAAATTATAAATATTTTAATCAATTTTTTTAGATAAAAAATAATTTAGTATCCTTTATTCATTTATTAGGTTTTAGAATTGATTTCTAACTAATATTTTCATTAAAAAGTAAACAATTTTAGAAAAGTGTTTTGATTTTGGATAACTTAAACACTATTTATTATTATTTTTGTTCTCACAAGTCACTTGCTGTTAAAAAATTATAATTTTCTTGAATTGTTTGCTAATTTTTATATGGCAAGTAATAAAAACACTAAAAATTCTAGGATAAGACTTTAATTTTTAAAAATTTTTTTTTAATTTTATTTTTTCAATTTAAACAAAGATTTTGGGTTAAGTAACTTAAAATTATTAAGAGAGACTGACTATTTTTGAAATATCTTTTAACTTCTCATCCCTTTCAATTACTATTTTAAAAAAAATTCTAACATTTTCTTTAGGTCAAGAAAACTAAAATTTAAAAAAAAAATTTTGCCTTTCTGATCTTATTTCGTAATTTGTTAGAGATACTAGTAAATTTTAAAAAGTATACCTAATTAATTTATAAGATTTTAAAATTGTTTAATAATTTTTGTATTATAAGGATATTTAAAACTAACTCTTCTAAAGTGAAATTTTTAAAAAATAATTGATTGGGCTAACCTAAAGTCTATCTCTTATTGTTTTTTGTTCCCGAAATAGATTTGAATATAAAATAATAATTTTAGGGTTATTGCCTATTGTGTTAGTTGTGGTCAGTTGTAGTAACTTGTCTGATAAAAGTATATAAATATTTTTAATAAGACGAAAAATAAAGAATAATTGATTTTAACCAAAATTTTTTCAAAAGGGGAAAAAAGGTTTTATTCATGTAATTTTGCAATTTTTTGTTTTAAACAATTTGTTTATTTTCTTAATAAATATATCGGAAAAGCAAAATTAGATTTTTAATAAAATTATAAGTATTTTAATCATTTTTTTTAGATAAAAAGTAATTTAGTATCCTTTATTCATTTATTAGGTTTTAGAATTGATTTCTAACTAACCATCATTAAAAAAACAATTTTAGAAAAATTTTTGATTTTGGATAACTTAAACACTATTTATTTTTTTTTTTGTCTCACAAGTCCTTGCTGTAAAAATTTAATTTTCTTGAATTTTGCAATTTTTATTAGAAAAAAAACAAAAAATTCTAGGATAAGATTTAATTTTTTTTTTTTTTTTTTTTTTTTTTTTTTTTTTTTTTTTTTTTTTTTTTTTTTTTTTTTTTTTTTTTTTTTTTTTTTTTTTTTTTTTTTTTTTTTTTTTTTTTTTTTTTTTTTTTTTTTTTTTTTTTTTTTTTTTTATTTTTTTAAAGATTTTTAAAATTTTTTTTTGAATTTTCTAATTTTTAGGAATTTAAAAAATAAATTTGGTAACTAATTATTATTTTTTTTAATATTTAATTAAAAATTTTGGGTTATCTATTTAGGGTCATTGAATTTCTTATATTTTAATAAAATAAAAATTTATTTTAAAATTTAAAAAAAATAGTAATTTTGCTTTTTTTTCAATTTGTTTCTAAAAATTAAAAGAAATTATTTTATAAATTTAAATTTTAATAATTTTTTTATAAAGTTATTTATACCTTTTATAATTTTTAAATTGATTTCTAACTAACATCTAAAGTTTTAAATGATTTGATATAAAATATTTATATTTTCTAGTATTGTGTATAATTTTAGTTTAATTTTTATGAAATAAAAAATAAATTAAAATTT
>JAHBCN010023294.1:0-12687 GCA_019359885.1 Listronotus oregonensis | reverse complement strand
GAAAAAAAGTTAATCAGGGGGCCCCAAGTTGCAGAATGTGCGAGGAGGGGCAAGAAACAGCCTACCATATTCTGTGCGAATGTGAAGCGTTGAATCACAAAAGACAGGCATTATTTGGGCAACCGAAAATAAGCTCACCGGAATATATCAACCAACCGGTCTCGGGGTTATACAGACTTGTAAAAGAAACAAGACTAATGACAGGATTGGTATAAAAGATAATGAGAGATTAGGCACAAAAAGCCCAAGAGGATGCGCTGCCTTCGTTAGTGAATCAAGACGGCTCCCAGAAGAAAAAGAAGATATAGGGAATCTGTATTTCTTCTAGGGTTATTTTTATGGCTTGTACAATCTATCTGAAAAAGCTCCGAACTTGTCACTTTGTAATTATTTAAACAGCCTGCAGATACCCTCAGTATGTTGATTTATCTTACAAAAATGATGTTATATCATGACATTTATAAATAACACAGACAATCTTTGAATAATGGTAGAATACCTAGGTTGGTCATTACTCACAAAGGTCTGCTAATAGATGACTTGAATAATGCTGAATTCTTGGTATCCATCTGGACTCTAAGTTAAACTTTAATATTCATATGTACCATCCAGTAAATAAAATGGCCTCAGACATCTTCTTAATTAGGAGTTTAGCTTTAATATTCCATAAAAATGACTCTAAATTGACTTATCACGCACTTACCTGCTCTCTGCTGTTCTCTGGTTTTATAGTCTGCTGTCACATGTCTGCTGCTCGTAGAATATTTGAAGTATATTTTGTAGTCTCTGGTGTAGGAAGGAGATAAGGGGTAAGTGAAAAAAGCTAGGCATTCTTATCCTCTTAAGTCTTTATATTCTATTTTTTTTGTTAATGCACTTTAAAACAAACTCACTTTTAAAGATCAAATAAAATACATGTACTTGATACTCGTAAAAAAACAAAATTATGCGGTAAATATTAAAAATTAAATTTCAGCAAATTGGGTAGTAGTTAATTATTTTAACATAATTTTTCTTAACATGGTTGGAAAAATTGTAATTGTGTTATTTACTAATTATTTTCAAATTTATATCAAAAATGGCTTGTGCAGCGGGCATATACAGTGTGGATAAACTCATTAGTAACTGAAATAATTTATAAAAGTAATTTAGTTTAATAAATTTAAAAAGAAAAATAATGTCCCATTTAGTATTTAAATGTTTTAAGTGTTTAAATGTTTTAAATGCTTAAATGTTTTAAATGCTTTAATGTTTAAATATTTTAAATGTTGGCATAAACATATTTAAATGTTTGTTTATTTTAATGTTATGAATATTGCATAAGTTTTATTTTTTTATATCGACCTAAGAGTTTAATGAAAATATGGACAAATAATATAAAAAATAATAAATATTTTATATTACTTTATAATAAGATATAATAAAGTATAAATGACGTGTGTAAGCACTTTAGTGCAATAACATTAATAAATAATTTAATTTAATTTGATTTGATTAAAATTTGTCAAAATTTTGTTGGTCCCTGTTACAAACCATGCAATAACTCTTTATTACCCTTTTCATACCTAACCATCGTATAAGGCTTTAACTAGTATTCACGTAGCCATAAAATTTCTTTCAACATTAATTTATTTCAACATGACATGGGTTGCTCCTGGCTCCTGTTTTAAGGCGGCATAAAAGTATATTTTGCAAGAAAATGGGTTCTGGTCTCCATTAAATAGGTGGATCCCGTAAAATAAATATTAATAAAACTTTATATGGTCAGCGATAAATACGCAAGAGTATCAGTTTTCGTGTGGAATGTTAGTTTAGCCCAAAAACTTATGGGTATTGAAATAATTTAAAATTATAAACTATATAATGAATAAATCCATGTACCTGTTACTTACACTTAAGAAACAAAGTTTACAAAACTAAAATATAAATTAAGTCACTAACTGTCGGTTTTTTGAGTACATTACATCAAAGGTGCGTCGAAACCTGCACAATAAATCGGCAAAGCGAAAGATATGATGGTGTTTTTGATTTTACTGACCTATTTGCTATTATTATTGGGGCATGCATAATAATTTTTTATAATCAAAAAAATCGGGAGAAATCCAAATTCCAAATTTAAAAGTACTTCCAAAAAACTTAAAAGAACATATGAAAAATAGTATAAATGCCGCCAAAACTGGTCCACAGTATATCTTCTTTTAAGGCGAGAGCTGTCTTTAACTGAAAGTTTGTTCTTGGCTATTCGGTTTTCTTTACATTCCACATAATTTTTAGCTATTGTAGATGGTCACTCTTCTATCTTTCCCAAAAGGTTTTGCTGATGTACTTCAGGGCTCAGTACTATCACCAACAATATTTTTTTTTTACATTAACGATCTTCTTACTTTTCGATCAATCCCACCGGGTTTTACTGCCCAAAATACCCGTCACACTAATATTCTGTTTTTTGAGTCTGATTTAAAAACAAGCACATTTATTGTATATCCCAATCTCTTATACAAAAAAGTTAAATTAATATTGGGTTAGGGCGTCAAAAAAACATATAAAAAGACCGTATGTAAGACATTAAACGATAAAAGTTTAATGCCATAAAACACAATCATGTTTGCAGTCGCGAAAAAGTCTGCCGGGACTTCTTTTTTACTTATGAGCAGCCAAAGTTTACAAAACAAATAGTCATTTAACCCTTGGGAGTTGCTTTAAAAATGGCCCTTATTGGTATAAAAGTTTTTTAGACATAGTAGCTTTAAAACAGTATTTTTTCCCTTTTAATATGTATACTCTATATGAATTCCAAATCATACCTCCATTGAACTACAGTTCTTATGTCTAAAAAAAGGTGTTTCCCACACCTCTAAGCATTCCAGTCAAAAGGCCGTTTGCCTCCTTAGGCCCGGTACTTTCATTAACGAATAAAATTATTTTCCAAATAATTTCCATAATAACAATTGTTGTGACAATTGTAACCATGGAAATTATCCGGACAATAAAGTTATCCGTTAATGAAAGTACCAGGCCTTAATGATGCAATTCTTACAAAAAAAAAACCATGCTTTGCCCACTGACGACTGTAAGGGATTTGTTACTTTTTAAGATGCCAATGTAGTTATTTATGATTATTTCTTTATTAGATCTTAAAAAAAAATGTATTATCTTCCGCATAGTTAGCTTAAAATTTGATAATAACACACAGCAATTAAAAAACCTCTTTAAATGATTTTTAAAAAAGTATGAAATAAGATTTCTTGGCATTGCCAAATAGTTTCTTAAGGCATTCCCTATTTAAAATTTTTTTAGTATAATGTACCCCTTTTACAATAAATGTTAAAAACCAAATTTTTAAGTGCCGTATTTTTTAAATTCCCAAAAAAAATTAATTTTTTTTTTTTATTTTTTTAAAAGTTAAACATATTTAAAAAAAATTTTTAAACAAAAATTTTTTTAAAAGCAGACTTTTTTATCTCACTGCTGATTGGGATAGGAACAGGTCACTCTCAGCACCGTTGTTGATTTATTGCTTTGTCAAGTAAGAAACACTGTATGTCAATTTTGTAAATTTTGTTATTGCTAAAAAGTTTTCCTGAACTTATAAGGTAACAGTTGTAACCTTAATTAAATAATGTTGGGGAAATTCCCAGGGCTCAGTTCTGACCCCAATTCTTTTTTTTTTTTCACATCCACGATCTTCCCTTCCCAAAATCAATCACATTTATAGTTTAGCTAGCAAAAAAAACCCGCCACTCTAATATTTAATTTTTCAAGTCCCCCCCTTTAAACGGATTTAAAAAACAAAAATTTAAAAAATTTAAAAACACGAATTAAAAAAATGGTGCGTTACAAAATTTGTCCAGGTTAGTGCCTAAAAAAAAGTCTGCCAATGCTCACCCTTTTTAAAAAAGGGGGGCTGTTCTGCAGAAAAACCCTTTCCGTTGGCTTTTTTTTTTGGGGGAATAATTATACAGCGGGGAAAACATCACATCCAAAGCTTTAGAAAAACCCAAAAAAAAGCCTAAATTGTTTTTAAGTCAGAAAGATTTTTTTTTTTTCTAATCTGTATACTTTTATGTATTTTGTAATCAGACCCTCCTTAAAATTTTTCCCCTTCTCAGGTCTGGAAAAGGGCGCCCTGACAAGTTATTCTTATTTTTTTTCCCCAAATTTCGAAAAATTTTTAATATGTTGAAATTTAATGCTTCCTTCGGGTTGCTTACTGGTGGGCTCGGGGGGATCTGTCGCTCTTTAAAGGTTTTTTTACGTCTTCCGCCCCAAAGGGAAATTTGGGCCATTTATTTTTCCCCCCTTTCAGCCCCCAAAAGATCAACACGTAGTATCACTTTTAAAAAAACCCCTTTTTTGGGGGGTCCAACCTTAGAGGCCCAAACATCCCACTTTGTTCGGGGGGAGTGTCAAGACTGGAACCTATTTCCCACAGTTTTTTTCCCCTTTTCTTCTCCTAATCTCCAAACATTTAAGTCCCGTGGCAATAAACTACCTTTATTACACTTAAAACGACCACGTTTATGTTGGTATTTAGGCCTTTATTTTTTGTGGCTTATCATAGGAAAAAAACATTATTTTATTTAAAAAAAATCATGGATACGGCTAGTTTTAAAAAAGGGAATGACTAAAAATTTTTTCAGCAGTCCACGTTTTAAAAAAAAATAAAAATTAAACTTTTTTCTTCAAACTTTAAAAAAATTTTAAATTTTTGTTACACTATTAGATTAAAAAAAGTCCCTTTTAAAAAAATTTTTTAAAAAATACTAGTGTTATTTTTTTACAAAAATTTATAAAAAATTTTCCCGGGGGTTCAAAAAAGGCCCCTTTTTTCTTTAGAAAGTTTATCGCACAGCTTGGGGAAAAAAAATTTTTTTTGGGGGGTCAAGAAAAAAAACGGGGAATTTTTTTTGAAAAGGGCTAGGGGGGTAACTGTAATTTTTAAAAAAAATGATTTTTAAATTTTCCATATTAACCCAACAAAAAAAAACCTGTTTTTTTAAATCATATAATATAACCCTTTTTTTTTTAAAAATTTTTGTTGATCTCAAAAAAGTCCCGGGGGAATTTTTAAAAGGCCCGAAAAAAACCCTGTTTTTAAAGGCCCAAGCCGATTTTAACAAATTTGGGGGAAATTTAAAAAAGTTTTTTCCATAAATATTATAATATTTTAAAGTTTTTTATTTCAGGGCCGGTTGAGGTTTTTTTCCTTTCCCGACAGAAATGGAAAAATTTTTTAAAAAAATTTAAAAAGCATTGGAAAATTTTTTTTCCCTTTTTAAAAAACCCCAAAAAAATTTAAAAAGTACCCGAATTTTTCCTTTTAAAAAAAAATTTTGGCCAAAAAAAATTTTTTAAAAGTCAATAAACCCCAAAAAACCCAAGAAATTTTTTAAAAATTAATTAGTAATTTTACGGAACCTTTAATTTGGGGTTATTTTTTTTGCCAAAAAGCAATATTTTCAGTTAAAAAAAAAAACGAATTCCGGGGGTATCCCTTTTTTAAAAAAATTTTTTAAAATTGATTTATTAATTATAATTTAAAAATATTGCATTTGGGGGAAAAAAATTTTTAAAACCCAAAAAATTTAAAGGGGAAAAAAACATAATATATGTTACAAAAAATTTTTCTTGTAGCTTTTATAGTTTTTGAGATATTGACGTATAAATTTTTTTTGGGCCCAAATTTTAGGTAAGGAACAAGATATCGAGATACGGTTTTTGCGAGCTTTTTAGGCATTATTTAAAAAACTTTTTTAAAAAAAATTTTACCAATGGGGTTTAATTTTTTTAGAAAATTAACCATTTCTGTCGGAATACCGAAAAAAAAGGGGGGGTATGTGAAACTAACAAAACTTTAATTAATATAACATTTATAGCCCAAGAAACGCTCTTGTAAACTAGCCTAATCTTATTAAAATCCAAGCCTTTTTAAGATAAGAGGGGTTTTTTTAAAAAAAACCTTTTTTAAAAAACCCCCCCACTTTATTTTTAGAGATACAGCAAAAATTGTCGAACAAAAAAAAAAATTTTAAAATTTTCCTCGACTTTAAAAAAAAGGGATTTTTTTTTTTTGTTAATATAGCAAAAAATTTTCAGAAACATCACTTTTTTGGGGGTTTAAAATTTGGGTTTCACCCCCAAAAGGGGATTTGAAACTTTAAAATAATTTGTTTTTCCCCCTTAACCATTTTTTTTTTAAAAAAATTTTTTTTTTAAAACTGTGTGATAAAATTTTTTGGGGGTTTTTTGGGGCCTTTTATTTGGGCAACCCCGGAAATTCAAATAACTTAAAAAAAAAATTTCTTCCACAGTTCTAGCATTCTTCGTAGTTGGGGGGGGATTGAACAAAAAACCCCATTCTCAGTCTTTGGTGCCCCGTTAACCTGCCGTAACCAATCATTATCAAAAAAGGTTGTTAGAATTCATTAATAAATTTTTAACTTTTTAAAAATTTTTTTTATACGATGCTATGTAAAAAATATATCTTTTAATTTTTGAATTATTTAATTTTTTTGCTGCATTATTGCGTTTATAGAAAATATTTATGATATTTGGGTTTTAAAAAAAAAGTTTTAAGGGGTTAATGGTTGCAGAACTCGCTTGCCTTCTGCAAACCTTTTTACATTCGTGCCTTAAAAAATTTTACTTTTTTTTCTTAAATTTTTTTAAAAAAATAATAAAAAAAAAGCCTCGTTCAGCTGTAGGTCAAGCCTCTTTAATTTTTAAGTCCATTAAACGGCTCAAATTTTAAACTTCTATATTTAAAAAAAATATACTATTCAGTAAAGCAATTTGAATTTTATTAAAAAAAAATAGCAATTTAAAAACGTTAAAAATATCAATTTTTTTTCCCTTTTCCCCCAAAAAAAAATAGGATCCTTTCATTTATTGAATCTTCGCTCCAGGAAAAAATTTCACATTGGGAAATTCTTTTTTTGGGGGCTTTCGTTTTCCCCCTTTGGGGAGGGGGCCCCGAAAGATACTTAATAGCAATTTATTAGGTCAGATGGAAAAAAAAAATTTCCCAAAAGTTTCTGTTTTTTTTTTTAAATTTTTTAAAAATTTTTAACTCATAAAAAAAAGGGGGTTACCAAAAGGTGATCGCGTTGTTTTGGGGTGGATTTAAAATTGTTGGTTAACAACGGTTTAGAATGTTTGAAAATATCAGTTTTTTACAGGTTGCCTACTAAAATCATTAAATAACACGGGACAATGACGCTTTGTTAAAATTCAAACCGTTGTCAATTTTTTAAAAATTGCTAAGTCCATTGCTAAATTTAACAACGCGATCATCACTGGCCGTTAATGAATTAAAAATAATTATTTTTAAAAGTTTTTTTTTTTAAATCAGAATTTAATTACCTAAATGCTACGTTTCCTTAAAAGTGTTAGACAATGTTATGGTTTTAATAACATTAAAATCTTGAACTTTTATTGTCTTTATTTGTTAATTATTACAACGTTTCGGTTAGTGACTTATCTCCAACCGTTTTCAAGTGAAAACAAAAAACTATTCTTAAAAGCTGGGACTTCTATACTAACCCTTGTTCCCCGAAGCTTGACCGACTTTTTAGGGTTTGGGGGAACAGCTGCTAAACCCCCGGGGAATGTCGATACTAGACTTGCTAAATACTTTTGGGGTTTTTTTAAATTATTACAGTTTTTTAAATTTTTTCTTTTTTTTTTCCAGGGGGTTTTTTTAAAATGAATATTTTTTTGCTTCTGACCACTGTATGCGGTGTTGTTTTGCCCAAACCCTAAAGCTTTTGATCAGGTATGGCATGATGGCTGCTTAATAAATTTCCTTCCTACGGTCTTCCACCTAAGCTTTGTTCTTGGGCCCCCAAAAATTCCCCTTTCTAATCGACGTTTATCATTTATTGTAGAGGGTCGTTCTTTCAGCTCATTTCCAATTAATGCCTAGGGTGCCAGTACCGGCACCAAATTTGTTTTTTTTCACATCAACGATCTTCTTTCTCCACAACCAATCATTCCATATTTTTACTGACGATAGTCCCCTCTACTCTAAAGTTTAATTTCCTGGGGCCCCCCTGTAAGTCTAAATTTGGGGAAAACAAGCAAGGTCAATGCAGATATCTCTTTACAGGACCTTAAAGTAATCTTGTATTGATCTGATTAAACCACTGGTCGGTAAGTCTCCATCTGTTGTTAAGAATTCAAGTCATTTTGTTGATATTCTCAAAATGTAGAATAGGACCAGACGATACTTTTGTAAGTCTTGATGTGGAAAGTCTGTATAGAACGTACCAGTAAAAGAACCCTTAAACATTATCCGAGAAAAACCCAAAGAATATAAAACTCTAGTGGAACGCACCACCCTGCCACTGGCTGAAGTGATAGAGTTGTGTGCTTTGCCCCCGTAGTTCCTACTTTCAGGTGAAAGATGAGACTACGCGCAGGATAATGGACATCCCCATGGGTTTATCGCTCTCCCCGTGGTAGCAAATATTTATAAGGAAGGTTTTGAGGAACACGCAATTAAAAATGCACTAATCAAACCAAAAGTTTGACTGAGATAATATGTTGACGGGGGTTTTTTATTGTATGAACAGATAATGACGAAGAACTTAAAGGTTTCTTAAAAAATTTAATTGTCCTCGACCTTTTTATTAAATTCACAATGAAGAAGAAGCAAAAAATTTGGCCCTAAACCCCTTTTTCCCCATTTTTAGTCAAACGAAAAAAAAGGGCATTTTAAAAAACCCCGGGGGTTTTTAAAAAACCCACCCACACTAGACAATTTTTTACACCAAAATTCTAATCACTCCAACGAAACGAAACGGGGGGTCATAGTACTTATATAATTTGGGAGTGCCCCTTTTGTAACAGTAAGGAATCCTTGCAAGAGAAAATAAGTAAAATAACTAGGGATCTTAAGCAGACCGAATACAAGAGAGATTAAAGAAAAAAATTTAAAAAAAAATGAAAATAAGACAAAAACCTCTAACTTAAACGAGACTCCCCATGTCCAGATATTTATTAGTTCAGTAAATAAAGTCCGAAAAAACCCCCAAACCTGAAGACGGGGGGGGGCCCCTCAAAATTTTTTTTTTTTTTAAATTTTCAGGTTTTAATGTTTACAATAACCCTGAAAATATCATATAAAAAAAATGTCCGCGGGGGTTTTAAAAACCCTCAAGACCCCGGGGAAAACCGTTTTGTTAAAAAAATTTGGTCGAAACTTCCGAAATATGACCCCCTTTCGAATTCGTGTTTGGAAAAAAAGAAGAGAAGTTTATTAACTGAAAAAAAGTGTCCCATCCCCCTTTTGGGGAAAAAATTTTTTTTTTTCACCTGCCCCGGGACCTCGAACGTTGTTTTTGCTACTTACACTTCCAAACGGACAAACAAATTTTTTTTAAAAAATTTTGGGGAAAAAGCATATTTTTGGGATGATTTAAAGTTTACATAAAAGAAGGAACGGGAGCAATAATATCTTGTTACTGTTTTTTTTTTTTTCTTTAGAATATTAAAACTCGAGCTTTTTAATTTTTTTGGGCGATATTTTTACCCCCCGAATTTTTGGGGTGATGTGGCTTTGGGAAAGGGGTTGAATACTTTTAAAAAAACTCAAACAAATTTTTTTTGTGTGTTTTTATAAACAACGTTTTTTCTTAGGGCGGTTTTTTTTTAGTTTTCCCGGGGGTTTTTAAAAATGCTCGGGTTTTTTTCGCTAAATCATGGCCCATATCGGCAAAAATGCACATCATTCAAAAACTTAGATTGTCCCCTTCTCGATAGCACTTTTTTTTTTTTTTCCAAAATTTTTTTAGTTTTCCGGAAAATCGAGGAAACTTGTCCAAAAAAAATTCGACATTTTTTTGATGATTACTTTCTTCGTGTTAAAATTTTTTTGAGCTCTACAATTGTATTAAAGATCACATTCTGACTTTTTTATCAATATATATTTACATAAAGTACTTTAATAAGGCACAAAAAAAATTTCCCTTTTTAAACTTTCTTTTAAATAATTGAGTTATTTATTATTTTATTCCGTGCGGGTACCGTTCATGTATAATATCGAACATCCGTCTGTTACAGCGCGTGCACCCACATTGGCTTCAATATTTCGCTCTTTTTTTTTAAAAAACAATCTGTGTAAATAGGATTGTAAATTTTAAATGGATACTTTTATTAATCAAAAAAAAGTGAAAAAAGTAAAAAAAAATTGCCTTACTTTTTTTTTTTGTTTTCAGAGAAAACGTTTTTAGAAAAAAACTTGGTAATATTTAAATTTTTCCAGTTTTCTTTTTGGAGCAAAGGTAAGGGTTTTTTTTTGTTATCCAAAGTTACATAAAGATCATTTATTTATCATTTTATTAATATCGTTTATATAAGCTGGTAGTTCACAGAACGGAAAATTGGAAAAAAAATAAAAGACTGGGCTTTGTTGGCTTGTTTTTTTTTTTCTTAAGGGTTTGGAGAAGGTCAAATTTTTTTATCGAGTCTTTAACAAAGTGACTGTTTGGATAATTCAGCTTGGGCCCTTATTCATTGGGAAGTACTTCAGCCTACACTTCCTATGCATTTCCAGAGGGGATTGCTTCTGTAGAAAAAACATGTTACCATCACAAAGCCCTTTACCCAGAAACTTTTTTATAAATAAAACATTCCAAAGTACCAAAATTTACTTTGACTCCCATATTTCTGCCACTAAAAGGCAATAAAAATTAGACTTTCCTACAGTAAATAAATGATTTTTTATTGAACTTGGAATAACAAAAAAGAAAAAAATTACCTTGTGCTCCAAAAAAGGGAAAATGGAAAAAATTAAATATTGCCCGTTTGCGAATTTTTTTTCAATTTTTACATCGTCTTGATTAATAAATGTATGCGTTTAAAATCTACAATCCTATTTACAAAGATTGTTTATGGTCCTTGAATATTTATTAATTCCCGATAAACCCAAGCATTTTCGAAAACAAAAAAAACCCCCCTAAGAAAAAAACGGTGTTTATAAAAATACACAAAAATATTTATTGAATTTTTCGAAATGTATTCAACACCTTCCAAAGCTCCAAAAATTCAAAAGAATTCGGTAAAAAATTTCTTTTTATAAAAAAAAATGAACAGATTGATAGGAGGGTAAAATATCGAGCAAAAAATAACTTTGGCTCGAGTTTTTTTTATTCTAAAGAAAAAAAAAAAAAGGGAACAGTAACAAGAATTTTTGCTACACGTTCCTTCTTTCGGGAAACTTTAAATTTGCAAAAAAATGCATTTTTCCGTAAATTATTTAAAAAAATTTGTCCGTCCATTTGAAAGTGTAAGTAGCTTTAAAGCACCTTTCAAGATACGGGGGAGGTGCAAAAATATTCGGCGCAATTATGGCCGATTATTGCAAAACTATCAAATTTTTTTACAAAGGTGATGGGGAATATTTTTGCAGTTAATAAACTGCCTTTATTTTTCTCCAAACGCGAATTGCGTAAGTGTCATATTTCGGGGGATATCGACCAAATTAGTTGAAAAAAAGGGTTTGGGGCCCCTTTAGGGCCATTTTCAGGCCCCCGCGGATATTTTTTTATATATGAATTTTCAGAGGTTATTGTATACATTAATACCTTAAAAAATTTAAAAAAAAAATTATGTCGGCCCAACCTGATTTTTCAGGTTCACACCTTCGTTAACTGTACTATATGACAATTCCATATATTAAACTTTTTTAAAAAATTCGCAGAATCGCAAATAAGATAATATTTAAAAAGGCATTTAAATCCTAAACCATTTCCCAAGAAGTATTCCCACTAAGAGAGACCGAACAACAATATTTCAAATAATGACTGTATCTACCAAATGTCATGTGAATGTAGTGAGGTATACATCGTGGAAACAAAAAAAAACCACTTAAAGTTAGAGTTAAAGAACACGAAAACATACGGAACGAGGGGAAACGTCGAAGTCAGGGGGTTGCCGAACACGCTCGGTCCAAAAAAACCCCAAAAATGGTCCGAAGCAAAAACTATTTTTTTTAAAAAAACTTACTGGAAGAGAAGAAAATTTAAAGAAACTGTAATAATTGTTAACAATCAAAATATATTTAGCAAGCCTAGTATCGATATTCAGCATAATTGGCAGCCGTTGCTGAACCGTAAAAAGTCGGTAAAGCCAGAACAAGGGATAGTATCCCGGTGGGCCCAAATTGGGTTCATGTATTGGTAACTCGGGAACCATTAGAGCTACAGTATTGGTTAAAATTAGGAAAGTTTTAGAAATAAATTGGGGAAAATTAAATCTGCTTCTATATTTTATTTATCTTTTTTGGTTTTTTAGATAATCAAGAAAAACCCAAAAGGTGCATTTTTAAATATTGCCTGTTGCTCGAAACTATCAATTTTAGGTTTTTAAATTTACTACATTATTAAAACACTTTTTTTAAAAATGATTTAATTTAAGTTAAAATATTTTTCTAACTTTATTTGTTTTTGAGGTATTTACCCAAACTTTGAATTTTCATACGGACGCCATATTGATTTTTACATTTTTGGAAAGAGCCTTTCAAGAGCTTTTCATTGATGTATCACAAGTCTAGGTTTTCAGATTGCTTAAGTTTTAAAAAAAGATAATTTTTTTTTATTTTATAGTGGGCTTAGACTAGATTTTTGTAAAGCCGCCTCGTTTCATAAAAAAAAAAATTTATTTTTAACTAACAAAAAAAAGCTGCAG